>JBAIZL010000002.1:237458642-237498642 GCA_036971475.1 Prosapia bicincta
AACAAATTCAAAAAAATTAATTAAGAGGGAGGCATTCATCAGGGATACCTCCCGCAATTTTGTAAAAAATATATTTTTGGCTAAGCATAAAGGTAACTCACAAGTAAATTTCAAAACAAATGATAAAAAGAATAACAAATGTAATCAGGTCAATTATTGCCAAAATATGAATAAGAAAAATGTTAATTATAAAAAGCATATTTTTAATAAAAATAAGAAAGATAAAAATAAATGCCTAAGGGTTTTGAAAATGGTAAAAAATAAAAAATGGATGAAAATCCAACCTAAAATAATTATGTTACCAACGATAGATATAAAAATAAATAAGATAGGCAATAAAAGTAAAGCCCTTATTGACACTGGAAGCTCAATCAATTTAATTAGTGAAAAATATATTCAAGAGAATAAATTGCTGAACAAAATAACAATGTATAAGTCAGATATGGAAACCATTATAGCTGCTAACAATGCCGAAATTAAAGTAAAAGGTTTTTGTATTCAAAAAATAAAAATAAAACACTTTAGCTGGTATGTAAAATTTTATATTGTAAATAACGTAACATGGCCCCTGATATTAGGAACTCCATTCATCAATGAAACAGGTTTGATAATAGACATATCAGAACAAAAATGCTTATTTTAATTTTGATCCTACAGTAAAAATAAAGATTAATAATTTTAAATCCTTAAGCAATAACAATATAATGAGTAATGGTAAAATACAAATTGGTAGTCCAGAAGGAATTAAATAAATTGAAGCAATAGTAAGACAATTTCCTAATGTATTTACAGACAAGATCGGCAAAGCCTTAAATTTTAAATTTGATTTAAAAGTAAAATCTGATGAAATTGTAAAAGTTAAACCATATCCCATCAGTCCACCTAAAATGACTATTCTAAAAGGAATAATAGATGATTTACTAGCACAAGGAATAATTGAGCATTCCACTAGCCCATATTTGAGTCCTTCATTTTTAGTGTCAAAGGGTGATAAACATAGACTTGTAGTGAATTATGGCAAAATGAACCAATTGATAGAAAGAGTTTCACATCCTATTGGCGAAATGGCCGATTGTTATCAATTTCTGGGTAATGCTAAGTATTTTAGTTGTATTGATCTTTGTAACAGTTTCCACCAGATACCGCTTACCGAAAATAGCAAAAAATATACCGCGTTTTCAACACCTTTCAGTCAATATAATTATACGAGAATTCCATATGGTTTGCATGTAGGCAGTGGAATATTAAGCTCGTATATAGAAAGAATTTTTAGCGATATTAAGTTTAAATACATGTTAAACTTTGTTGATGACATCCTTATATATAGTAATAGTTTAGAAGAACATCTGAAACATGTTAGAGAGGTAATTAGTAGATTGAGTAAAAATAACTTAACTGTAAATTTGAGCAAGGCAAAATTTGTGTGTAAAGAGATTAATTTTTTGGGCAATAAAGTGAGCCATAATCAAATTAAAATCGATCCAGAAAGAACAAATTCAATAAAAAATTTTCCTAGACCAAAAAATGCAAAGGAAGTGTCTAGATTTATAGGCATGGTGTCATTTTTCAGTAGTTTCATTAAAGATTATGCAAAAATAGCTAGTATATTGAACGAGTTAAGGAAGAAAAGAGTTAAATTCCAGTGGACGGAAGAGTGTGAGAAACGTTTTAACACCTTAAAAAATTGTATATCCAATCCTCCCTGTTTAGCAATAGCAGATTACAACAAACCTTTCTATCTGATGACAGATGCCAGTGAGCATGGCGTTGGTGCATGCTTGTTACAGAAGAATGAAGCCGATCAAAAGAAACCAGTAGCTTACTTTTCAAAGAAATTCACAGATTCAGAGAGAGCTCTTTCAGTATACGAAAAGGAAACTTTAGCCATTGTTCTTAGCATCGAAAAATTTTATAAATTCTTAGAGGTACAACCCTTTTACTTGCTTACAGATAATCAAGCATTATCATGGTCTCTTACACATTTCCGAAAGTTAGGCAAATTGGGAAGATGGTTAGAGAGAATTGTAAGTCTACCTTTCAAAATATTTCATATAAAAGAGCAACAGAATGTCGTAGCCGATGCTCTTAGTAGGATCCACAATAATGGGGAAGGTATTGATATCGAAATAGTGGAGATAGAGTCGAAGGACGAAATCTTTAAAAAAGATAAACAGGGGAAGAAATTACAATCTATTAACAACAACAAATGTCCTAATCCTCAAACTAATGTAATTTCGCAAATACCTTTAGGTTACCTAGATTTGAAAGTACATCAAAAAACAGATCCTGAAATAACAAAAATTGTAGAAAGTATTAAATCTAAAACTAACAATAAAAAGTTTTGTATGAGCAAAGGCCTATTAATGTTTAAAGATAAAAACAAATTAAAAATTTATTTGCCTGTTAATTTGAAAGACATGATGTTCGAATATTATCATACTTCATTTCTGGGCGGACATCTTAGTCAATTAAAAACAATGTCAAAGATTAACCAATATTTCTATAGACCTAATTTGTGTAATTTTATAAAACAAAAAATTAAAGATTGTCAAATATGTGCTACTTGTAAACAAGCACCAAAAATTTATAATGGGAAACTTGTAAGTTTTGTATCAAACAATCCTATGCAAAAACTGTATGTAGATATAATGGGACCATTAGTAAGGAGTAAGAAAGGTCATAATCATTTGTTAATTGCAGTAGATGATTTAAGTAGATTCTGTTATATAATGCCTTTAAGAAATGCCAAAGCTGTAAATGTCATCAACAAGTTGAGAGATGTAGTTTTTGCTAATTTTGGTATGCCTCGTTTCTTGGTGTCTGATAATGGAGCATGTTTTAAAGCCATTGAGTTTAAGAATTTTATGTTTAATAATGGAATAAAACATATCAAAACCCTACCGTTCATACCTAGAGCTAATAAGGCTGAGAGATATAATTAAAATATTAAGGTTTTGTTAAGGAGCTTTTTTCATGATAAACAAACAATGTGGGATGAAGGACTTCATTATTTGCAAATTTGTCTAAATTCAGCCTTCAATGAATCCACTGGCCATTCAGCCTTTGAATTAATGTTTAATTTTAAACCAAATGATTTATTAACCAATTTGTGGAGTTTGAACGACATTGTAGAAAATAAAATTTCCAAAACAGAAATAGCAAGCAGACTTAACAAAGCCATAAAGAATATTAAAATGTCAATTGAGAAAAAGAAAAAGTATGGTATCTATAAAGGTGATAATGTACATCCTTTCAAAATAGAAGATAAGGTGTATGTAAAGCATCAGTCATTATCAAAAAAGATAGATAAATATCAAGCTAAACTAGATGTAAAATATAAAGGTCCATACAAATTATTATATTTCTTAAACCCTGTAAGTGTTTTAATACAAGGGGTAGAAAATTTAAATGAGATACGCAAGGTGCATATCTCGCAATTAAAAAGAGGCTAGGAAGCCTCCGCAGCAATTGTTCGTAATGCGAATAAAAGGTTATTAATTTAGACTTAGACTACACAATTACACAAGGGGTAAGACTATTTGGTCCCAGACTCATGACGTGGACCACACTTACAAGACGGACTGACTTTACAAAACAAACTACTTTAAATTAAACGATACATAATTAATAACACTTTAACAAGCAAAAAACTGAACAATTTGCAACAACTTTTAAATGATGTTTATGAAAGATACAGGAGTGATGAATTATGTAATTAGGTATAAATCTTATATGTAAACTTCGTATTTAAAGACAATGGTGCGCACCGAATAAATAAAAACACTATTGAAGTGAGTTGATGTTATTTATGATTAATTGATAAAAGTGTTTTAATGAAATAAAGGCAGTAAAGAACATTATGTAAAAGTATAAGAGTATGTGTCAATACAATATTTTATAAATGTAAAAGAAGAGATGATTATGGATTTATTTGTAAAAAAAAGTTTAATTTTTGTTTGGAAGGATGCTAAATCCGAGAAATAATTTGTTTGTATTATGTTAAGGTAGTATAAAAAAAAAAAAATTTTTTTTGTTAAACTAAGCTTGTTCTAATTATGGACATGAAAGTAATGTTAAAGGGTTTATGATATGTTTCCTTTAAAGAAGAATAGTTTGGTTGTTGAACTGAGAGTCATTAATAAATTATAAAAATTAGATAAAAACATTCCAATAAAAAAAAGGGGAGAAATGAAATGACACAATTTTTTTTTCAAGAGGGGGGAAAAATATGTAACACACTTTAGACGGTGTTACATATTAAATTAGCAAATTTCAGAAAATAAACGAGAATAGATTCAAAATTGTAATAATATATGACTATGTAAAAAAATTGTTATGTATGAGAAATATTTTAATGAGATCTCTGGCTGATAGTGGCATCTAACGAGAAAAGATTAAAACAAGTACTCAAGCTAGGGATGCGCCCCCCGGATGCGCGATAGGTAGGAAGGTCGCACGCAACTAAATTATCTCTCTCATTTGGCCAAGATGTAAAAGGGAACGGACGTCTTCAAAGAGCAAGAAAATTTATTTGTTTTTTTTTAGATTTAATTAATGTAAAGTTTTATTTTCGTTTAATCATGGCTTAGAACACGGCGTACGATACCAGGTACCAGATGGGACGCTGACTTATTGATGGCTTTTCCCGAGGCTTTTCCACGAGGATGATGCAAGGCTTTTACCGAGATTTTCCACGAGGAGGAAGCGAGGTTACGACAAGTTAATACAGCTAAGTGGGCGATTTAAGACTTTTAAAAATTTATTTCAAAATTTAAAATGTTTCACAGCAGAATTCTAAATAATGAACATTGAACTTTTTAACTAATTAGCATAACTGTAATTACGCATCTTTTGGTGCCATTATGTTCACATTGAATTATTAAATTTGATTATATAAAAAGGCAAGTAAACTCAAATACATGTTCATTTTCAGCCATTGATTGATTAATTAATTGAAGGATTGCTATCCTTAAAAATTCATAAATAGAATGTAAAATGTTCCATAATCCGTAACTGAGTCTCAAAAATATGTGTCATGATTATAATTTATTTTATTTGTCTTTCTTAAAACAAAAGATTGTAATTTGCTTTAATTGAATTTAAAAGAGTCATTATTTTACCAGCGCACAATTCCTTGCATTTCAGATTAACAAGCCTTAAGAATTAATGTAATAATATTCTGCTAATTTAAATGATTTAACTTGGTAATTTAAAATATTTTAAAGTAACGGAGTTATAGCTTCAATTGCGTTACAGACAGACGTCTCGTTACGCCTGAACTGTAAGCTAGAAGTGAATTCTTAAATGTTTTAAGAATTAAAACTAAATAAAGTTCAATTTGTTTAATTATAAGCCGTTACAAACGTTGTACAGACGTTATCCGTATCTAAAATATGAAACGTCCTTGTAAGGGAAAAGCATTGTAACGGTTATATATATATGTATGTATAATAAAACCACTTTCATGCAAGAATAAAACCTTTTTTTATATTTTATTATAAAGTTTAAGCTTTTCGCCGATTAGCAGTATCGGCATTATCAAAACTAACTTAGTACATTTCTAACTTATTCTTTTCCTACATTAAGACTTCATGCATTGTTCCTACATTCAGTCTTAATGTAGGAACAGAATAATTTAAAAGTATGCTAAGTTAGTTTTGATAATGTCTATAATGCTAATCGGCGAAAAGCTTAAACTTTATAATAAAATTTAAAAAAATGTTTTATTCTTGTTTGAAAGTGGTTTTATTATACATATACATTTTTTCAATAAAAATTCCATCTTAAAAATACAATATATATATATATATATATATATATATATACCGACTCTGGTTAATGAAAACATATGTCAATGCTTTTTTTTAACTTCAAAAGTAACAAAGTAGACTAGTTCTCGGAAATTTCTAATCAAAAGATTGTATAGCTTTGAATGATTTCGATAACCTTAACTACCTATATACTCAATACTATTAAGGGAAAAAATTACCAAAATAGTATGATTCTTTACTTTACTCGGCTGTAGGAGAAAAACGAAAACAGAATAAAGTGACATGTTTTTTTTTTAATAATATTTATTAACAAATAAGAATGAGAGAATATTTAATGGAAGTAAACAATGTATATAGATTTATAAACATTTTTGAAAAATAGAAAGAGTAAAATAAATAAGTTGGAGAAGAACGTAATATTTACATTCTCTCTCCAAACAAAAAGTATCATCATAAATTGTTGTGGGTTGCGGACCCATTAGAAAAAAACAGTTCTGTGTATTAGTCTTTGACCTCACCTGGAACGAACTACAGACCTTTCATTACAGTTCTAGATATTCGTTGGAAACCACTTTCGTGAGGCAATGCATAAGCTCAATTTTCTGGTACACATTCTGGTATACGAATGGTGAATATTTCAAGTGGTTCAACCCCGTTGATGTGTTCACTGTGTAGTATTTTGTTTATATGTTCATTAGAGTGAAAACGTATTATTCATGGAGATCTTCAAATACGTTTGTAACTTTTAGTAGGTTATAAACTTTGAAGGGCTAGGAGCCTAGAAGTGCTGCTTTCCGGCTGTCAATGAAGAACACCCCGCTCCAAATATGCTCTCATAGATCATCCTTGCCTCAGCAGGCGTTTTAAAGGATATCCTGCCGTTGGGGCCACCTTAGCAATTACAATAGATAAGTAGCCGCCATACATGCTGCAGCAATGCTGTCTGCCTAATTAATTTCATCCTTCCTAACCATCATGAATTGCCTGCGCTTCACGTTTTCCCTTGAAAGTATTACAAATAACTAACAATTCTCCCTTAATATTGTAGAAGGACCATGAAAATTTATTTAAACTTTTTATTCCGGTTTAAATACGTACGTTAAAAAAAATATTCAATTTATTATTTATAACATATTTGTCTCACTGTAAACCCGCAACGAACATTGCTTTTGTCATTGTGTATCGCAACTAAATGCGCCCTTGACCATGTTAAGGAAACACACATCCCTACATAATTGCTAACTATCCTTTTAGAATTGCTAAGCCTTTTAAAGAATTCGTTTGCGTCTGAGTGCGT
Organism: Prosapia bicincta; assembly: GCA_036971475.1. NCBI lineage: Eukaryota > Metazoa > Arthropoda > Insecta > Hemiptera > Cercopidae > Prosapia > Prosapia bicincta. Next base: position 237,465,711 of record JBAIZL010000002.1, read on the forward strand.
GTGAGTAGCGAAGTATAAAGCTGTAAATCGAGAGATTCATGCTGAATACAATCACGAAGAGGGAGGCATTTATCGGAAACGCTCTGTACTTCCTTATCATAGAATACTGTGCAGCGCAATCTTCGCTTCCATTTCTCCATTCAAACAAAGCCATTGCGGCACAATCGATATGTGTAATCATTTCCTACTCTTTCTTTCTCTGTTCTTATCCGTCTCTTACATTTGTTAAAGGAATAGAACGTCTCTTACAATTTTGTCTCAAAGCTGAAGTGTAAATATATAGCTTCATCACTCACCCATCTCGTTATATACATATTTAATAATATATATATATTACGAAATCTTGTTGCTGTTCATGACAAGCTGGTTGTTAATTACTTATAACACTTTTGCCATTACTTGCGACCAGACGTTTTATTAACTAAAGGTTGTTAAATTGTTAACTTACACTTGGAGGAAACGTTTTCACCTTACGACTTCTTCAGCCTCATATTTTTGCCGCTAGGATTGCTGCAGTTGTGCTTCTTTGGTACCATTTGTTGAAAGTTAGAAGTGATGTGATCGAAGAGTATGTGTGATCTGTACCGTGTTTGTTCCTTTAGGATGTTATAGAAACAGACATAAAAATGGCATCCTAAATGAACACTATACTGATCTCACATTCTCTTCGATCACATCACTTATAACTTTCAAAAAATGGTACGGAGGAAGCACAACTGCAGCATTCCTAGCGGCAAAAGTACGAGGCTGAAGACGTCGTAAGACGAAAACGTTTCCTCCTAGTGTAAGTTAACAATTTAACAACCTTTAGTTAACAAAACGTCTAGTAGAAAGTAATAGCAAAAGTGTAATAAATATATATTACATGACAAACTGCTGCTTCTAAACGTACAAAACAGATAAGAATAGTTATCCACTAGAAACAAGACAACCAATTCAGAAACAAAAATAGTAAAAAGCGGAAGCAATCAGATATAGTGGTTAAACAATTTTAAATAATAATAGTGAAATCACAAAGAGAGAAATCACGGAACTCAAATGAGATTCTTAAATCCATCTAATCTATATGGATCCAACCAATAAACAGAGTGTGGCCAGGGTAATAAAGAAGCCAATACATCAATACTTCCAATCAGAAGAAGCCATGAACAGTAGAGAGAAAACGAGAAACAAAAAGCGAACATGTTGTCGAAAAACTAAGCAGACAAATTCCAATTAAATTTAATGGTCAATAATTTCGAGTTGTATAACAACATTAATACAATGTCAGAAGAGATGTCATTGGTAAATACAAAACCAGTCAAGAAATTAAGTAAAATATTAATTAAAACAAGTAAATAAACAACAAACAAAAATTAAAGCCATTTCCTACTTAGTTAAACGAACAAAAAACTTTACTTTAGTGACTTTTTATTCAATAACTACAATTAATATAAATAAAGCAATATAACCTATGCTTTAAAACAGCTGTTTTATAAAATCATTTTTCATCATTTATTTTTTAAAAAAATGGAACAAAATATCTATATTGCATACCTTGCCCTCTTTGTAAAAAGTTGAGTAACTTATCACAACATTGACAGGAGAACAGCCGCCAATAAGGCCATCTCAGCCATTTCATCAGACTAAGAACAAAACATAAAAACAAGAAAATTTCAGCATATAAGACTAAATAAGTTATAAAAATCAATCATTTTTTAAAGTCAATTTCTACTAAGATAAACAAATTTTTTTTCATTTTACTTCCTTTTTATTAAATAATTATAAATTATATAAATATAGTAGCATAACCTATGGTTTAAAACAGTTGTTTTGTTCTACCACATAACCTGTAACATAAAATCAGCTGCTTTACGAAACCATACGTTATCGCCATTTCAAGCCAAATCTGACGGTACCTATATTGCATACCTTGCCCCTTTTATTAAAAATGTTTTTCTCCCATTAATAACTAGCCTAAGAACAAAACATAAAAACAGGAAAATTTCCACAGAAGGGACTAAACAAGTTATATAAACAAACATTTTTTAAAGTCAGCTCCTACTTAGATCAACAAAGAAAAATGTTACTATACTTTCTTTTTTTTAAATAATTACAATTATTATAATTAAAGTACCGTAACCTATGCTTTAAAGCAGCTGTTCTACCACATAAGATGTAACATAAAATCAGCTGCTTTATGAAATCATATGTTATCTCATACTTTATGCCAAATGGAACGAAATAACTATATTGCATACCTTGCCTATTTTGTTAAACTCCGATATAAAATTAAAATTAATCATTAAATTTATTTTAAATAAAATTTGAAAAATCTGTATTAACATCAACTGTCAACCGTTTCAAGTTTAAAAAAATTTGTTTCAACTTCAGTGGACGAATAAAACGTATTTTATTAGAGATTAAAAATTTGATTTAAACAAAATATATATACACACACATATAAGGAGAGTGTAACTAATAGAAGGAATTGAAAAACATACAACATCTCTACTCGTCCCGTGATCTTGATATTATCCCGGGACGAGTAGAGGAAAAGCTTACAAAGAAACGATTTGTTACGTTTACCAACAAATAATGCAGCACTCATATCGAAATACGCTAAAGACATTTGGAAGGTAGCGGAACTTAAAACCAGGATTTTCAGATATAGAAGTTAAATCATACAGATCGGTATCTATTATCATACATATAATCTACCTATTATTTAAAACTATTCGAAAAATTCTTACCTTCCATGTGTAACATCTGTGACCCTTACATGTGTAAAATTAGAGATCTTTTCATGTGTAACATCTGAAACTCTTCCATGTGTAACATCTGTGACCCTTCAATATGTAACATCTGTGACCCTTCAATATGTAACATCTGTGACCCTTCCATGTGTAACATGTGAGATCTTTTCATCCGTAACACCTGAAACTCTTCCATCTGTAATATCCGTGACCCTTCCATTTGTAACATCTGTCACCCTTCCATGTGTAACATCTGTGACCCTTCCATGTTCAACATGTGTAACCCTTCCATGTGTAACATCTAAGATCTTTTCATGAGTAACATCTGTGACCCTTCCATGTGTAATATCTAAGATGTTTTCATGAGTAACATCTGTCACCCTTCCATGTGTAACATATGTGACTCTTCCATGTTTAACATCTGTGACCCTTCCATGTGTAACATCTGAGATCTTTTCATGAGTAGCATCTGTGACCCTTCCATGAGTAACATCTGTGACCCTTCCATGTGTAACACCTGTGACCCTTCCATGTGTCACATATGTGACCCTTCCATGTGTAACATCTGAGACTTTTTCATGTATTGCATCTGAAACTTTTCCATGTGTAACATCTGAGACCCTTCCATGTGTAATATCTGTGACCCTTCCATGTGTAACATCTGTGACTCTTCCATGTGTAGCATCTGAGACCTCTAGGTGTGTAACATTTTAGACCCTTCCATGTGCAATATCTGTGACCTTTCCATGTGTAACATCGGTGACACTTTCATGTGTAACATCTGGGACCCTTCCATGTGTAACATCTGTGACTCATCCATGTTAAACATCTGTGACCCTTCCATGTGTAGCATCTCAGACCTTTTCATGTGTAACATCTTAAATGCTTCCATGTGTAACATCTGTGACTCTTCCATGTGTAATATCTGTGACCCTTCCATGTGTAACATCTGTGACCCTTCCATGTGTAACGTCAGTGACCCTTACATGTGTAACATCTGAGACGTTTTCATGTGTAACATCTGAAACTCTTCTCTGTGTAAAATCTGTGACTCTTCCAAGTGTAGCATGAGACCTCTAGGTGTGTAACATTTTAGACCGTTCCTTGTGCAATATCTGTGACCTTTCCATGTGTAATATCGGTGACACTTTCATGTGTAACATGTGGGGCCCTTCCATGTGTAATATCTGTGATTCATCCATGTTAAACATCTGTGACCCTTCCATGTGTAACATCTGAGACCTTTTCATGTGTAACACCTTAAATGCTTCCATGTGTAACATCTGTGACCCTTCCATGTGTAACATCTGAGACCTCTAGGTGTGTAACATTTGTGACCCTTCCATGTGTAACATCTGTGACCCTTCCATGTGTAATATCTAAAACCTTTTCATGTGTAACATCTGAAACTTTTCCATGTGTAACACTGTGACCCTTCCATGTGTAACATCTGAGACCTCTTCATGTATAGCATCTGAAACTCTTCCATGTGTAACATCTGTGACCCTTCCATGTGTAACATCTGAGACCTCTAGGTGTGTAACATTTGTGACCCTTCCATGTGTAACATCTGTGACCCTTCCATGTGTAATATCTAAAACCTTTTCATGTGTAACATCTGAAACTTTTCCATGTGTAACACTGTGACCCTTCCATGTGTAACATCTGAGACCTCTTCATGTATAGCATCTGAAACTCTTCCATGTGTAACATCTGTGACATTTCCATGTGTAAAATCTGTGAATTATCCATGTGTAACATCTGAGACCTCTAGGTGTGTAACATTTGTGACCCTTCCATGTGTAACATCTGTGTCCCTTCCATGTTTAACATCTATGTGTAACATCTGAGATATTTTCATGTGTAACATTTGTGACCCTTCCATGTGTAACATCAGTGACACTATCTTGTGTAACATCGGTGACACTCTCTTGTATAACATCTGTGGCCCTTCCATGTGTAATATCTGTGACTCTTCCATGTGTAACATCTGTGACCCTTCCATGTGTAACATATGTGACCCTCTCATGTGTAACTTCTGTTTACACCCCCTCAAATTATAGGCCTACATCTAAATACAAAACAAGGAAATATTCGAAATGAATAGGATTTTATATTTCACTTTCAGTTTAAACTCCCCTCCCAAATAATAAAGGTCTAAATGTAAAAAAAATAACAAAGCAATAACCATTTTACATTTGGCCTTCAGTTTAACCTCCGCTTCCAAATTATAATGGTCTAAATGTAAAAATCATAGTAAAAAAATAAACAACATGGATATTATTTTATATTTGGCTTCAGTTCACTCCCCCCCCCCAAATATAGGCCCACATCTAAATACAAAACAAGGAAATATTCAATATGAATAGGATTTTTTATTTGGCTTTCAATTCAAACCCCCACCCCCCAATAAAAAACCCTACATCTAAAAACAAAGAAAAAACCAACTAAAAACATTAATATGCATTTATGTTTGGCTTTTATTTCCACCAAACTGTTATTTAATGATAATAACCTCGTCAACGAAATGTATACATTATATCTCATATAACTTTGAATATTATTCGTGTAATGTCATTTTACTGTTTTAATTGGTAAATAGTACTTGTAATTATTTTCTTTATTTTAAAAACCTAATAAGTATAAATATTAACAAATAAGAGATGACAGTTAATTCAAAACTGCATACAGGAATTACAAAATTAAAACTTCTTAGTATGTTATTAAATCAACAAGGACCATAAGGAGAAACAAATTAAAGGAATATATGAGAACTCTACTGGGCCAGGATTAGTCAGAAAGAAGTTTGGCTTTAAATCTCAGTCGATTAAAAGACGGCTTTCCAAACGTAACGGGGGGGGGGAGAACTAGTGGGAGTCTTGCAAATTAGATAATGATAAGCCAGAGCTAGAGGTTCAAGTGGCTCGGCTCGCTCTGCCAGTACCGTGTGGACCGTTGTGGAAGTGCAAATGCCCATGGATATAGTGCACTGATGAACAGTAAGTTCGTTTTGAAATAGTTCGTCTGAAATGTTTGTGTACGCCGTTCGACTGGTTTTGTGTTTCAGCTGACAGTTACTAATGGGAATGGCTTCCTTCTGAGGTATTTGGACGAAACTTTTCTCTGAACTTTGCTTTTAAAATTGTTCTTTTCTTTTAATTTCGAATTGAATAAATCGTCAGTGGGTTTTGTTGTAGAAGAAATTTAGGGCGATAATTTTTGGGAACTTAGTAAGCATTGAAAGATTGTTTTAGTGATGTACAACTAGTTTTCCAGTACAAATAAATAATACAAAATAATTTTTCATGCAAAACAAAACCTTTAAAAACATCGACTGCGAGGACATTTGAGTGCTTTTAGAATCGGCTCGGTTTGAATAAATCGTACGTGCGTTTCGAAATAAAAGGAAAAATTACAAAGTCCGAAAGTACCTACATCAAAAAGTAATATAATAAAAAAAGTGAAAAATTTATAAAAAACATTTTGCTGAAATATTTAAATTATTTAAAACTATTGAATTCAAACAATTCAAACTGAAACAATCCCAGAAAATCTTGAAAATATTTTATTTTTATATTTATTTATCGTTTAGTTTATTACTATATTTACAGATATCATTACATTATATACAATTGTATTCGATTAGAATTTAACAATACTGTAACTCGAATCAGAATAATTGCTTGACACCATTTAATTGGGAGCTTTTAGTGATGGAATTTGTTTTCCAAATTAGTCACAGAATGGTAAAATTTATGTTTACACTTTTGGTAATAGCTCTAAACTCATATGTAGCAAATGTAAGCTTTGTTTCACTGTTATCCTCCACACATAAAGCGGGGGTGTCTTCTATTTCCCAGATAAGGAGGATCTAATTTCCCTACTATTCCCCAAACTTTAGGGACAATTATTGTCTTTGTGCTCTTACTTTAAAAGAGTAATATAATTTTTTTAAAAAGTCAATGCCTACTGAAATCAGTAGACAAATTTATTTCAATTACTTTTTATTAAAGAATTACAATCAATATAAATATGTATATACATATGTCAGAATTGCAATATCAAGTGGCAAAATAAAAAGCAAAGTTTATTATTAAAATTAATTAATTAAATTTAATTATGTAGTTAATATTTGAAAAAAAATTATTAACATCAACACTACAAACTGTCATCCACTACAAGTTTAAAGAATCGTTTTAAACTTTTAGTGGAGTAAAGTTATGTTATTAAAGATTAAACATTTGACCAAGATATATATATATATATATATATATATATTACAGAAAAGGTTTTCGCCGATAAAACAAGTACTAGCATCTTTAGGAATATTATTTATTTATTTATATAAATAAATATATATTTATTTTATATATATATATATATATATATCGCAATATGTATTCTTGTGTATTAATAAAGAACTAAGTCAAAATACAAATACAAGAATTATAATTGAATTTACAATTCAAAGCTTTTCGTTGGCTAACAGTACCAACATCATCAGAAATATTAAACAAATAAAATTCAAAGAAACAGTTCTTTATATATATATATATATATATATATATATATATATATATATATATATATATAGGAAGTTTGTGAATTAATAGTAGGAATTGAAAAAAATAGCATATTGTAGTTGCTTTGGGCTACATTATAGTTATGCAAAATACTTATTTTCCGGACTATAAACAAAAATGTTGGGCGACCAGAATGTTTAAGTAATAAAATATTAATCCACAGATCTGTATAGCTTTGTTAGGAAGTTGATGAATGAGTTGGCTGTTTCTTTTCCTATTTTGTTGATGAAACGGTACAGACATAGCATTATAAGTAATGCATCATAGGTTGTGGGATATTAGTGCTTTTACTAAAGAATTTAACACAATTCTTGAGCTATAACACATTCTTTAGTTTTATCAGCTATAGAACTATTTTCGGGTAATATCGGGTATATTTAATATGCCAACTATATTATTCTGAATTTTATAGGTTATTTTTATATAACAATAAACTATATTTTATCGGGGTAAAGTTTAAATATTAAGGCTTTTAAAAGCGATTTTAAGGTAATCAACCTATATAAATAATTAATATGTTTTTTATTTTTAAAATAACGTGTATGGAATTGAATTTTTTTAAACTTGTAAAGCAAAATAATTTTGGTATTAAGTATCAACTTTTATTACTAATATAACAAAAGAAAAAACTAGAAAAAACCTCATTTTGAATCGAATGGAACAAATTAAATTGTTGGCAAAGTTTTCAAGAGTAGAAAACTTCGCTTGTCGCCTGAAGTCCCTGGATTCGATTTTCAATAACCCAATAGAATTTCTGAGTGCTTTATCAACCCTAAAGTCGACTAAGTTCAAGCAAAGAGAACTGGAGTGAAACCTGATTCGCTAACGTGTGATTGAAGCGTAGAGTAACCTGCTTAAATGCCTTTAAATAAAGAAGCTCTCCTTTGATCCCTGCTATTTCGGAGGTATCATAAGAAGTCGTATATATATCATAAATATATGAAACTATTTAAAATAAATCCAAATGTAAGTCGGTTCGAAACAATAGGAAATGTATTTATTTCCCGTTCCCACATAACTGGTTTTAGGGAAAACATATATAGCGGGCGATGAAGAAAGCCAACAGGAATACGAAAAATTTATAGAAACCTCTCGTCTCAAAAATTAAAAAAACTGAAAAATAGCATTAACACCCCCCCCCCCTCCAAGGCACACTTAAAACGTTACAAATTCAACGTCTTTACTTTTTTTTGATGTAGTAGCTCGTAAAATGTCTCAAAATGTAATTAAACTCCCATAAAATTACAAATTTTGAAAAAATACCTTTAACTCTTCAATTCAACAATGCTTTTTGCGGTGTAAATTTTATCGTTTTTATGCCAAAGATAGAAATAAAAGGTGTGTAAATGTTCAATGCAATATAACGTTTTGTGCATGGAATAGGGTCTGTAAGTGTTTGTTTATTCAATTTGAGAAATTTGCGACTTATTGCAAAAAAATAAGATGTGTGCGCGAGTTTTATAATCTTATAAGGTTTGTGTGGGCAGTGAAACGTGGTGCTAATAGTGCTTTGCTAAATTAGAATTTTTTTATTTATAATTTTTTGGGAATCAACAGCAAATTTAATTACATTTCGAGGCATTTTGAGAGTTATTATGTCAAAAAAATAAATCCAAAACGTTAAATCAGAAACGTTTTACGTGTACTAGGGAAAGGGGAATTTCTGTTTTCCAAAATTTTAAATTTTTGCCGCGTGAGCAGATGTTTTTATAATTTACATCGTATGACTATCCTATTGACTCCTAATGACTTCCTTCATCGTCCAGTATAATTTTTCTTGCTAAAATCGATTACGAGGCAACGGAAAATAAATACTTATAAAAACAAGTTATAATGGGATGCACAATACAAAAGTTACTTTTAAAATACGTAAAATGTTTCTGACAAACCATAATTTTGTTGAACGAATACATCATCATTGTTACAGCAGCATCTATTTTGCTTTTCTTACTTCCCTATTTTTCTGTTATTCAGTCCAATCCAACCCGGGTGAATAGATTTAATTGTATTGCAACACTGTTAAGTCGTTATCGACTCGTGCACAAAACACACTTATAACCATGTTTAAGACTAAATTATTCAAAGAAGTTCATAAAAAGTTAAAAAATCAAATTAAATCATGTTTCTCCTGTAAAATATCTTAATCATCTAAAGTATCACCACTAACAACACAATAAGAAACGTATGAACCATGTAGGCCTAAAAAAAAAAAACGAGATCCTTGACTCTAATAGTTACTAATCTATTTCTTGTGAAGCACGATTATGAGTTATAGGAATGCAACTAAGAAATTTTAAGAGAAACTGCCTTGTTGACGTTTCGTGTTAGTTTTCATCTTCTCAAGTGTGACGGTACAACAAAAGACTGTACTATTTCTTGTGAACCAAGATTATTGTACTATTTCTAGTGAAAGACAATTATTAGGTAGAGGAATGCAACAAAGAAAATTTAAAAGAAAGTGCTTTGTTGACGTTTCGTGTTAGTTTTCATCTTCTCAAGTGTGACGGTACAACAAAAGACTGTACTATTTCTTGTGAACCAAGATTATTGTACTATTTCTAGTGAAAGACAATTATTAGGTAGAGGAATGCAACAAAGAAAATTTAAAAGAAAGTGCTTTGTTGACGTTTCGTGTTAGTTTTCCTCTTCTCAAGTGTAACCGATTCAAACAAAACTCTATACCTCTTCTTGTTAAGCACGATTATCAGTTAGAGGAATGCAACCAAGAAGATTTAGAAGAAAATGCCATGTTGAGATTTCGCGTGAATTTTCATCTTCTCAAATGTAACCTATTCAATCAAAAGACTGTACCACTTCTTGTGAAGCACGATTATTTGTTATAGGAATGCAAAGAAGAAAATTTAGAAGGGAATGCCATGATGAAGTTTCGTGTTAGTTTTCATCTTCTTAAGTGTAACGGTACAACAAAAGACTGTAATATTTCTTGTGAACCAAGATTATTAGTTATACGAATGCAACTAAGGAAATTTAGAAGAAAGTGCCTTGTTGAAGTTTCGTGTGAGTTTTCATATTCTTAAGTGTAACGGTACACAAAAGACTGTACTATTTCTTGTGAACCAAGATTATTAGTTATACGAATGCAACTAAGGAAATTTAGAAGACAGTGCCTTGTTGAAGTTTCGTGTGAGTTTTCATCTTCTTAAGTATAACGGTACACAAAAGACTGTACTATTTCTTGTGAACCAAGATTATTAGTTATACGAATGCAACTAAGGAAATTTAGAAGAAGTGCCTTGTTGAAGTTTCGTGTGAGTTTTCATCTTCTTAAGTGTAACGATACAACAAAAGATTGTACTATTTCTTGTGAACCAAGATTATTAGTTATACGAATGCAACTAAGGAAATTTAGAAGAAGTGCCTTGTTGAAGTTTCGTGTGAGTTTTCATATTCTTAAGTGTAACGGTACACAAAAGACTGTACAATTTCTTGTGAACCAAGATTGTTAGTTATAGGAATGCAAGTAAGAAAATTTAGAAGAAAGTGCCTTGTTGAGGTTTCGTGTGAGCTTTAATCTTCTCAACTATGACGGTATAACAAAAGAATGTATCATTTCTTCACAAAGCACGATTACGAGTTATAGGAATGCAACAAAAAAATTTAGAAAAAAGTGCCTTGTTGACGTTTTGTGTGAGTTTTAATTTGCGCAAGTGTGACGGTACAGCAAAAGACTGTACCATTTATCGTGAAGCACGATTATTAATTATAGGACTACAACTAAGAAAATATAGAAGAAAGTGCCTTGTCGACGTTTAGCGTGAATTTTTATATTTCCAAGTGTAACCGTGTGATAAAAGACTGTACCATTTCTTGTGAAGCAGTTAGTTAGTATTAGTTATAAGAATGCATCGAAGAAAATATAGAAGTGCCGGGTTGACGTTTAGTGTGAATTTTCATCTTCTCAATTGTAAACCGATTCAAACAAAAATCTGTACCTCTTCTTGTTAAACACGATTATGAGTTATAGGAATACAACCGAGAAAATTTAGAAGAAAATGCCTTGTTGAAGTTTCGTGAGTTTTCATCTTCTCAAGTGTAACCGATTCAAACAAAAGACTGTACCACTTCTTGTGAAGCACGATTATGAGTTATAGGAATTCAACCGAGAAAATTTAGAAGAAAATGCCTTGTTGAAGTTTCGTGAGTTTTCATCTTCTCAAGTGTAACCGATTCAAACAAAAGACTGTACCACTTCTTGTGAAGCACGATTATGAGTTATAGAAATGCAATTAAGAACATTCACTTCAAAGTGTCTTGTTGAGGTTTCGTGTGATTTTTCAACTTCTCATGTGTGACGGTACAACAAAAGATTGTACTATTTCTTGTGAAGTACGATTATTAGTTAAATGAATGCAACTAAGAAAATGTAGAAGAAGGTTGAAGTTTCGTTTGGGTTTTCATCTTCTCAAGTGTGACCGGCTAATAAAAGACTGTACAATTTCTTGTGAACCACGATTATTAGTTATAGGACTGCAATTAAGAAAATGTGGAAGAAACTGCCTTGTTGAAGTTTCGTGTGAGTTTTCATCTTCTTAAGTGTGACGATACAACAAAAGATTGTACTATTTCTTGTGAAGTACGATTATTAGATAAATGAATGCAACTAAGAAAATGTAGAAGAAAGTTGAAGTTTCGTTTGGGTTTTCATCTTCTCAAGTGTGACCGGCTAATAAAAGACTGTATAATTTCTTGTGAACCACGATTATTAGTTATAGGACTGCAATTAAGAAAATGTGGAAGAAACTGCCTTGTTGAAGTTTCGTGTGAGTTTTCATCTTTTTAAGTGTGACGGTACAACAAAAGATTGTACTATTTCTTGTGAAGTACGATTATTAGTTAAATGAATGCAACTAAGAAAATGTAGAAGAAAGTTGAAGTTTCGTTTGGGTTTTCATCTTCTCAAGTGTGACCGGCTAATAAAAGACTACAATTTCTTGTGAACCACGATTATTAGTTATAGGACTGCAATTAAGAAAATGTGGAAGAAACTGCCTTGTTGAAGTTTCGTGTGAGTTTTCATCTTCTTAAGTGTGACGGTACAACAAAAGATTGTACTATTTCTTGTGAAGTACGATTATTAGTTAAATGAATGCAACTAAGAAAATGTAGAAGAAAGTTGAAGTTTCGTTTGGGTTTTCATCTTCTCAAGTGTGACCGGCTAATAAAAGACTGTACAATTTCTTGTGAACCACGATTATTAGTTATAGGACTGCAATTAAGAAAATGTGGAAGAAACTGCCTTGTTTAAGTTTCGTGTGAGTTTTCATCTTCTTAAGTGTAACGATACAACAAAAGATTGTACTATTTCTTGTGAACCAAGATTATTAGTTATACGAATGCAACTAAGGAAATTTAGAAGAAGTGCCTTGTTGAAGTTTCGTGTGAGTTTTCATATTCTTAAGTGTAACGGTACACAAAAGACTGTACAATTTCTTGTGGACCAAGATTGTTAGTTATAGGAATGCAAGTAAGAAAATTTAGAAGAAAGTGCCTTGTTGAGGTTTCGTGTGAGCTTTAATCTTCTCAACTATGACGGTATAACAAAAGAATGTATCATTTCTTCACAAAGCACGATTACGAGTTATAGGAATGCAACAAAAAAATTTAGAAAAAAGTGCCTTGTTGACGTTTTGTGTGAGTTTTCATTTGCGCAAGTGTGACGGTACAGCAAAAGACTGTACCATTTATCGTGAAGCACGATTATTAATTATAGGACTACAACTAAGAAAATATAGAAGAAAGTGCCTTGTCGACGTTTAGCGTGAATTTTTATATTTCCAAGTGTAACCGTGTGATAAAAGACTGTACCATTTCTTGTGAAGCAGTTAGTTAGTATTAGTTATAAGAATGCATCGAAGAAAATATAGAAGTGCCGAGTTGACGTTTAGTGTGAATTTTCATCTTCTCAATTGTAAACCGATTCAAACAAAAATCTGTACCTCTTCTTGTTAAACACGATTATGAGTGATAGGAATACAACCGAGAAAATTTAGAAGAAAATGCCTTGTTGAAGTTTCGTGAGTTTTCATCTTCTCAAGTGTAACCGATTCAAACAAAAGACTGTACCACTTCTTGTGAAACACGATTATGAGTTATAGGAATTCAACCGAGAAAATTTAGAAGAAAATGCCTTGTTGAAGTTTCGTGAGTTTTCATCTTCTCAAGTGTAACCGATTCAAACAAAAGACTGTACCACTTCTTGTGAAGCACGATTATGAGTTATAGGAATGCAATTAAGAACATTCACTTCAAAGTGTCTTGTTGAGGTTTCGTGTGATTTTTCAACTTCTCATGTGTGACGGTACAACAAAAGACTGTACAATTTCTTGTGAACCACGATTATTAGTTATAGGACTGCAATTAAGAAAATGTGGAAGAAACTGCCTTGTTGAAGTTTCGTGTGAGTTTTCATCTTCTTAAGTGTCACGGTACAACAAAAGATTGTACTATTTCTTGTGAAGTACGATTATTAGTTAAATGAATGCAACTAAGAAAATGTAGAAGAAAGTTGAAGTTTCGTTTGGGTTTTCATCTTCTCAAGTGTGACCGGCTAATAAAAGACTGTACAATTTCTTGTGAACCATGATTATTAGTTATAGGACTGCAATTAAGAAAATGTGGAAGAAACTGCCTTGTTGAAGTTTCGTGTGAGTTTTCTTCTTCTTAAGTGTGACGATACAACAAAAGATTGTACTATTTCTTGTGAAGTACGATTATTAGATAAATGAATGCAACTAAGAAAATGTAGAAGAACGTTGAAGTTTCGTTTGGGTTTTCATCTTCTCAAGTGTGACCGGCTAATAAAAGACTGTACAATTTCTTGTGAACCACGATTATTAGTTATAGGACTGCAATTAAGAAAATGTGGAAGAAACTGCCTTGTTGAAGTTTCGTGTGAGTTTTCATCTTCTTAAGTGTGGCGGTATAACAAAAGACTGTACCATTTCTTTTGAAGGACGATTATTAGTTATAGGAATGCAATTAAGAAAATGTAGAAGAAACTGCCTTTTTGAAGTTTCGTGTGAGTTTTCATTTTCTCAAGAGTGACGGTATAACAAAAGACTAGCATGTCTTGTAAAGCAGAATTTTTTAATTTTTTAAATTATAAAAATCTCGGAGGAAGCCCTAATTTACATTCGTTGTATTCTTAAAACCCTATTACGTTTAAGGAACTCAACGAAGATAAATTAGGGCATCGTATCAGATTTTTATAATTTAAAAAGTTATAAACATAATATAAAAACAAAAAAATATTAATAAATATTTGAAATGGTTGAAAATTGTTTAATTTATGTACAATTATTGCTACCACACTTATCGACATATAAAGTCGGACCGCAGATAATACGGTTGCAAAATTTGAATTCACCAAAGCTGTGCAACGGAACAAGACTGACAAAAAAACGACACCCAACTTGTTTGAGGCTGAAATCATAAGTGGTAAGTAAAAAGGAGAGATGGTCCTAATTCCACGAATAGCGATGATTTCATGCGGTTTAACCTTCGGTTTCAAACGACTACAATTTTCTTTGCGTCCTGCATTCGCAGAAGCAATAAACAAGGCACAAAGATAATCATTGACCATTGCTGGATCATTGACCTGCCTTTCTCACGGACATTAATATGTTGCGTGCTCACATGTTTGGACACCTAAAAATTTGAATATTTTATATGCCGTATGGAGAGTTGAAAAACATTGTCTAACTTCTAGCATTGCAGTAAATAAATTACAATTACTTAAATATTTGATTTCTTTTTTTATTGGAAAATTAATAAATAATTTTCCATTAGTATCATGATTTCTTGTGCAGTAACGCGCACCGAGTAAAGCTATTGTATGTATATATATATATATATATATATATATACGTGTGTGTGTATGTGTATGTATATATGTATACACATGTAGAAATTATTAGAATTTAAACTCTTTATAATAAACTCTCTGTACTTTGTGACATTCGGGAGGATTGTGGCTCAGTAAATAAATTTACTCTCTTTCTGTCTGTCCCTCTGTCTTTCTTAGTGTTACCTGCTGAAGAATGATAACTATGCTCCTGCTATTTCTGGAAAAGCGGCACCGTATTGTCTAGTTAGAGTTTGCCTCGTACCAGGTCGGGGCGGTGTCCAATCTAAGCCTTATAGGAAGTTTGTAAGACTCTTGCATTATGGTACCACGCGTCGTGGCACCAACTTACCCCCCCTCCGTTTTGAGCCTAACGCTAGTCATCGGGGCGGGAGTCACGAGTTTGAGGTTGGATTCGAGGAGGTATGGGTTTCACACGATAGACTAAAGATTTTCCTTATTAAGATCTATCTGTGTGCTTTTCGCCATGAAGGTTGAGCCATGAGACAGGTACCCCCCTCATCGTTCTTTGTTTTCCTCATCTTTATTTATTCGTATACATCCGTTGTAACGGTTGATAATAAATTTAAATTCTTTTAGTTTAAGCTTTAATTTTTAGTTCTAGCTTACAGTTTAGGCGTAATAATAACCGTCTATCTGTAACGCCTTTGATGGTAGAACTCCGTTACATTGTAATACTTTAAAATACAAGATTAAGTCATTTAAATTAGCAGAGTCTCATTAAATTAAATCTTAAGGCTTATTAACTTGAAATGCAAGAATTGTGTGCTGGTTAAATAATTACTCGATTAAATGCAATTAAAGCAAATTATACTCTTTTTATTCAGAAAACAAAAGGTAAGTTACAATCATGATACAAATTTCTTGACATTCAGTTACGGACATTTAATATTTAATTTATGAATTTTTAAGGATAACATTCTAACAAACAATTAATCAATCAATGGCTGTAAATGAATCTACACTCGAGTTTACTTCCCCTTTTTTTATAATCAAATTTCATAATTCAAGGTGAACACAATTGCACCAAAGTGTGCGTAAATTACTGTTATGTAAATAAATTGAAACGTTTAAGGTTCTTTAGTTTGAGTTATGCTGTATAACGTTTTAAATTTTGAAATAAATCTTTAAAGTCTTAAATCGTTCACTTAGCTGCATTCACATCTGGTAACCTCGCGTCCTCCTCATGGAAAGTTTCAGGAAATGTCATCGGTAACTTCAGCGTCCCATCTTGTACTTGGTTGCGTACGCTGTCTTCTATCTCAATATTATAACATGTTTTAAAAAGGAGGTTTAAATTAAACTTCGAAAACAAAATAAAAATTTTTCTTGCTCTCGGACACGTCCGTTGCCCTTTACATCTTGGCTAAAAGAGGCCTTATATTGTATTTGCGAGCAACCTTCCTACCTACCGCGCATCCGGGGGGCGCATCCCGATTTTAATACACGTTTTAAAATTCTCCGTTAGATGTCACTAACAACCAGAGATCTCATTAAAATATTTCTCATACATTACAATTTTTTTTTTAATACAGTTGTACATTATTACAAATTTTTGAATACATTCTCGTTTGTTTTCTGAACCTTGCCAATTTAATATGTAACATCATCTAAAGTGTGTTACACCGTATAACGCACTGCCGAATGTCTACTACTGATCGACGTGTGGACAGTCTTTACCTGTTGCCTCGGCCCTTTTAACCCCTCTTTAATAGCGCAGTCTCAGATAATTAGGACAGGGTGGAACTGCTCAAATGAACATGAAGTTAGTAAGCGGATTATTTCTGGACCCCCGGGCTGTAGTCGAGGTAGACTCTTGGTCAATTAGGCTCGGGTAATCGCACCTTTTAGCGTAGGCCTACTAAATGTCTATTAGTCAACTCTGAGGAAGAGACCATTAGATTGTAAATGGTAAGGTCTGGGAGGACTTTTATTTTACACATAAAAAGTAAAAAACATTTAACCAGTCGAACCTTACGTATTTTTTAGTTTAATAAACACAAGGTGATTTATAATTTCAAATTAGTCATCAACCTAATGATAACTTTTGTTAGGTTATGTTTGTCAATATTTATATAGAGCAAATTTTATAGTTCAGAAAAATTAAGCACAAAATCGGCTCTAGATTGGAAACGGTTGATTTTTTTCTAGTATGTGTTCCTGGGGTCTTTTTAATCAGTATGGTGATTTATAATATATTACATTTAAGCTATTTTCATTTCATACAATTTATTTATAACTTTCACTTTTCTTCCAAGCATCCATAATCTACAAATTATATAGACTACATGTGGTGCAAAAAACATTTCTTCTTTCATTGTTAGAACGCATATTGTATGCCAATAAATACATACGATGCGATTCGTAAACGGCGCAGTTCGACACCCTCGACGACTCAACCGCCTGCGCACTTCGACCAATTAGTTAGGGTAGCTCTTGAACTCTGAGAATTACTTTTCGCAATTCGACCACACCGGATAATTATTGGTTCTACGGAAATCTAGTGATACTCCACTTAACTAATAAATTTATGTTTAGTTTAATATTATTAATACGATGATATATTTAAAATAGGCATGGTAATACGATAATAATGACACCAAACATTATTTAAAAATATTGAAAATTGAATTAGAAAAACACTGAAGGTAAAAATCATATTAATTTGAAGACAGCGCTTTTCTGATACAATTGCATTTGCATTTGAAATATATAATCGTATTAATAGTAATGAGCGCACAAAATGAATTGCTTTGTGAAGTGGAAGCTCAGCCGAGATTAGAGGGTTTAAAGGCGTTGAGGCTGGTAGTTCCAGGGACCACAGCAGACACAACACAGGTGGCAAGCAGGATTTAAAGGCGTTGAGGCTGGTAGTTCCAGGGACCACAGCAGACACAACACAGGTGGCAAGCAGGATTTAAAGGCGTTGAGGCTGGTAGTTCCAGGGACCACAGCAGACAGAACACAGGTGGCAAGTAGGATTTAAAGGCGTTGAGGCTGGTAGTTCCAGGGACCTCAGCAGACACAACACAGGTGGCAAGCAGGATTTAAAGGCGTTGAGGCTGGTAGTTCCAGGGACCACAGCAGACACAACACAGGTGGCAAGCAGGGTTTAAAGGCGTTGAGGCTGGTAGTTCCAGAGACCACAGCAGACACAACACAGGTGGCAAGCAGGATTTAAAGGCGTTGAGGCTGGTAGTCCCAGGGACCATAGCAGACACAACACAGGTGGCAAGCAGGATTTAAAGTCGTTGAGGCTGGTAGTTCCAGGGACCACAACAGACGCAACAAAGGTGGCAAGTAGGGTTTAAAGGCGTTGAGGCTGGTAGTTCCAGGGACCACAGCAGACACAACACAGGTGGCAAGCAGGGTTTCAAGGCGTTGAGGCTGGTAGTCCCAGGGACCATAGCAGACACAACACAGGTGGCAAGCAGGATTTAAAGGCGTTGAGGCTGGTAGTCCCAGGGACCACAGCAGACACAACACAGGTGGCAAGCAGGGTTTAAAGGCGTTGAGGCTGGTAGTCCCAGGGACCACAGCAGACACAACACAGGTGGCAAGCAGGATTTAAAGGCGTTGAGGCTGGTAGTCCCAGGGGCCACAGCAGACGCAACACAGGTGGCAAGCAGGATGGAATGTGCCAGGAATATCGTTCTCTTAGTCGTGACAAACACTAATTATAATTCTTTCGAAAGGGAAAGTGGTCGTCTCAACTTATAGAAAAATTCAGATATATATTTATTTGAACCAGTTTTAATCTCTATACCAGGGGTATACAATCTTTTTATAAGGAGGGCATTTTTATATTTACATAATACGTGGCGGGCCGCGAGTTACCTTTCCACATAAACACTTGCCAAACCCTACCGGTCTAGTAAAGGCAAATTTACTATCTGAATATCCAATTTTACCAGCAGACAAAAAAGAATATTTTTGTTTGAAGACCATTTTTGTTTGTGTTTCAAGAAAAAATTTTGTGCCGTCTAAATAGTTTAATTCTAAATTGTAGAAACACACAAACAACTCACAAACGTAAACTCTGCCACGACAACAATGATACTGCCCGGTGCACGACGTGGCAAACAACAATGATGTTGCCCGGTGCACGACGTGGCAAAAAACGACACTGCCCAGTGCACGATGTGGCGCACAGTCAGAAATACCAAACCTATAGATATCACATAGCTTCATATAATACCACACCCATATAATACCTACATCACTTCAAGGTCAGACAGCGCCGTCAACCTCCCCTGCTGGTGTCAGTCACGTGCTCACATCCACTTACATTGCAAGAGTGACTCCACAGTCTGTCTGAACCTTGAAGCAGTCTGGTCATGCAAAACTTAAAATCTGTCAAATAGACAGATTACTCTATAATTTATTTTTAACGAAACATTTTTATAATTTTCTCATTTCAATTAAGCCTAAAATAATAGGAAAAATCTCATCATTCAATAAATAAATAAATAAATAAATAAATATATATATATATACATATATATATATATATATATATATATATATTGTGATCCACAGATGATTTTTTTCTGTTTTATGTATACACAAATAAATTACACTTCCATAAACAAGAATGTTTGATTTTAGTTTTCTCCATACGTTGAAGTTTTTCGCTGATTGGCAGAATGTACCAATTGTAGATTGACTTAATGTAGGAGTCATAGGATGTGGAGACATAGGAGTCCAGATGTAGTCATAGAAATATACGCTAGTTAGAAAATTTTGATAATGCTGATACTGCCAATCAGCGAAAAACGTCAATGTATACATTAAATATAGGTAAATGTATTTTATTAGATAATTTTTTTCCTGAAGATGCTGATACTATTTTATCGGCGAAAAGCTTTGAATAAATATATTCATTAAAAGTATTCTTGTTTTTGAAATATTTTTAATTTATTAAATATATATATATATATATATATATATATATATATATATATATATATATATATATATCGCAATATGTGTTTAATATTCCTGATGATGTTGGTACTGTTAGCCAACGAAAAGCTTTGAATTGTAAATTCAAATATAATTCTTGTATTTGTATTTTGACTTTTGTTCTTTATATATATATATATATATATATATAAATCGAATGCCCAGACTGTAATAAAATATACTTAGGCAAAAAAAAAAAAATTAAAAGACAGATATCAAGAATACCTCAATGCATACATCAAACCTAAAACTTATAACTCAAACTTAGCCACACACGCCATCAAAAACAAACACACATTCCCCTCATTAAAAAATGTACACCTAATAAAAAAGGTTCAAAAAGGCCTCAAAATGACAATCTGGGAGCAACTAGAAATTTATAAAAATAAAAATAATATCATTAACGAACAAATACAAATAAAATAAAAAAACGATAAATTATTCAATATAATGACAATATTAACCCCAAAACAAACTTTAAAAACTCGTACAGTGCAGTGAATCTAAAAATAGAACATAACGGTATACCAAGGTCAACGGGAAATCTACTTAGCTCGCAGTCTACAACAACCCTGTTCAGTATGCCCTAAGATAATGGCAAGGCCAGTCATTGAAAGTTAACTCGCATAAATACCAAGTAAGATTCTTTTTTAAGTACATAAGTGAAAGTGATATATATATATATATATATATATATATATATATATATATATATATAAAGAACCAAGTCAAAATACAAATACAAGAATTATAATTGAATTTACAATTCAAAGCTTTTCGTTGGCTAACAGTACCAACATCATCAGGAATATTAAACAATTCTGTTGGTACTGTTAGCCAACGAAAAGCTTTGAATTGTAAATTCAATTATAATTCTTGTATTTGTATTTTGACTTGGTTCTTTATTAATACCCAAGAATACATATTGCGATATAAATATATGCTGATACGTATTCCTCACGGATGGAAAAATATGATGAATAGTTACTATCCGGAGAACATCCGTTCATTTTGTAGTGCATAAAATTGCAGTTCCGACGTTTCGCTAGAATCTCATCTAGAACTTACGAGGTGAACCGAACAAAAGTTCAAGTACGAACGTCTTGGGTTCACTTCAACTGTTGTGCAATAAATTTCGTGCAGTAAAAGCATTAACACAGAGAAATTGTAGGTTTAATCAATTTGTTCTTATTAGATTTATTTTGTTTGAAACTGTTAGTTTTGAAATAGAAATGATCAAATCGAGGAAAAGTTTTTTTTTTAATTTTTTAAAATATTTACTTTGTAATTAGTAACATAGGCGTACTTTCAGCAATCGAGATATCACTTGTTAGGAATTACATAAACTACAATTATAGTTTAATGATTTCTTGAGCAACTGTGGCCTAATGTTATAATATTTTAAATAACAAACCCAATAACCACAAAATAACTTTATTTAATCACGTGATGTACATTTCGGTTACCAGGTAACCATCTTCAGAAGTACTGAACAAAATTAATTTAATTTACAACGTAACATATTTAGCAAAAAATATTGAGGTTATAAATTTATTGTTATTTTGTCTTAAGTATTGTCACTTAAAATCAGCTGTTTTTTATTTAATCAATCAAGGAATATAAAACTGAATTAGGCCCTTTGTCACAATTCATTAAATTATAATGTCTATATTTATATATATAAATACTTTCAAATACATTTAATAAACTTATGTTTTTAACATTTTTCATTAACTTAATATTATTGGAATCTAAACTATGGTTTGTGTCTATTATATGTTCTGCTACACTTGATTTTTCTGGTCGCAGGTACGTGATATGGGAAATATGTTCTTTAAATCTAGTAACGATTGTTTTCCTAGATTGACATATATATATATATATATATATATATATATATTATAATGAATTAACAAATATTAAAGATATTGTATCTTTAAATAGGTGGAACCATTTTGATATTTAAGTTATTGACAACATATTACGGAAACAAAAAAGAAAACTGTTGATGAAAGATGCCTCAAATTTATTACCGGAAGAAGGAAATAGAAGATACATTAGTTTACGTATGACATGAATATTACAAGAGGATTGAACAGTATTTTTAACAAGTTTAATATTACAATCGCGTATAATAGTTCAAATAATTTAGGAAGTTTGTTAGGGAATCCGAAAGATAAGATTCCTATGTTAGAAATATGTTATCCCGATATTATATATCCCGATATATCAAATAAATTGTAAAGATTGTGATCAAATTTATATAGGCTATTTGAGAAAAAATTTGTTATAATTGGAAAAAATTACCTGAAAATGAATTTTACAAAATGCAAACAAGTGGTCATTATGCCCTCAGGGGGTAGAGCATAATACCACATAGTAAAACAGTGGTACATAAATTGAGGAACTGGTTTTTATGTAGAAAAGGTTTATTTTAAGTAAATGTCAATCTCACTTGTAATAAAACGTGATTCCAATAATATTGAGTAGACAATATTTTTAAATATACAATATTAAACATATTTTATAAAATATTTTAAATGATTTTATTAAGTTTTAGTAACAATTATCCCATAACTACCCAGCGTCATCTTCTCCTACATCAGAACGCAATTAGAGGTCCCACAGATGACGTCCTCGATTGTGGATCATAAATCTTATCTTGGTCGTGAATATGAGTGCTTGAAAATCTAACTGTTGCTGGAATTATAGCTGGTAATGGTATTTATGTAACGTGTGCTACAGTAAATTCTTTTTTTGAGAAAAGGTTTTTATTGAGCGTTCAATGCCACATTCCCTAAATCCATTCACTGCACTGAGTGGAACAGTAGCCTTCATGTAGGCGTCTCTCAAGAGACTACTTGATATTGTGTCACTGTTTGCCCAAAATTGTTCCTTAACAATCGCACAATTGTCTGAACGTTAAAACTGTTCAGCTTCCCTTTGAAAAACACATCTACAGGCTTCAATTAATGGCTGCAGTGGCACACCACAGTTGTATGGTAAGATCTTCCTTATGGTAATGAACTCAATATCTATAACACGTTACCTATATCTGCTATAGGTAAGCAACCATATGTACTTGATGCCCCGCCCCTCTTGTTTGCCATACCGGGGGGTTTGTTTCCCTCTTATTCTTAACTATGTTCTCAACCATATGGCAGTTTCAGATTTTAAAGCTATGAAGCTCAAAAACCCCCTGTAAATTATGAAAAAGTGTAAGCTTTTAAACTATAAAATAACACTATAAATAGGCCTATATAATATCAAGAGCACAGTGGTATAATATATTACAATGAAAATATTGGAAAGAACCTCATACCACAAAAATAATAAACAATAACAAATAAAACAATTTACTTGAGACTAATCTTAAGTAACATGTTTTATTTGTAACTTTTTATTATTTTTGTGGTATTGGGATTCTTTACGACAGTTTCAACGCTATAAATGTAAAACAAAATGACATATCCGATGTTCACTTTTGGCCGTTCGTTCCTTTATTAAATCTACTTATGAGTTAGTAGAATATTACGTTAATTAGAGCTTGGATAGTGAGAACAATTCACAACGGTAATAATTAAAACAGTTCGTTCTAAATCTCCCTAAACATTAATTTAGTAAAACAAACACGCTAGTTTATTAAAACAGACTAGTTTCGACGACGATGTCGCCTTCGTCAGTGCTTGGCTACTACTGCACTGATGAATATGGTCTAAAATATGTGGGCGGCAGTAGGCGATGTGGGTGGTAGAGGGTCCGTATAATACTTTTCTAAAAACATAAGGCCTATCAAAAAACTGACTTGTATGAGACGGTCGATATTAGATAAACTTGATGATAAACTAGCTTCGGTATAAAATAACAAACAATCTTGAAATATGTGTAGACATATCGGATGCAGGAGCTGTTGATG
This sequence comes from Prosapia bicincta, assembly GCA_036971475.1. Lineage (NCBI taxonomy): Eukaryota > Metazoa > Arthropoda > Insecta > Hemiptera > Cercopidae > Prosapia > Prosapia bicincta. Next base: position 237,489,795 of record JBAIZL010000002.1, read on the forward strand.
TATATACATTATGAATATGTAGCATGCTCGTGTGATCTCTCACGTCCAAGTGCATGGTTACGTGGTCCGCACTACAGAAGAGGAGTTGTTTGATAACAAAAGGGTGCTGATTGGCACGCGTCTCCCTGGTAGCGCGATCCGACCTCTCCATGAGCCTCACCGGCAGTAATTGTTAAATTGCCTGGTCGAGGATAAACTAAACCCGGATTTATCCGTGGAAAGCGCCAGCCGTGATTGTCTCGGCGCCCTGCTCAGCCTCCCACCACAAATTAGAATCGTAGACATTGGAACTTCCTCAATTCAGTCAATTCAAAATTATCATTTCAACTCAACGCGTTTAATGAATATATATATATATACGAGCATACGCCACATTCATTTATTATTGCGAAAAAACACACAACATGCTGCTCATATATAAAGCAACATTTGTGTATAGTTTAAAAATAATGGTACACGTTGATTCAACAAACCTAATGTCTAATTATATTAAACGCAATGGTTAATAAAAACTGACGCATGAAAGTTTGTTTCACTGCAGATATTATATTATGAGGTTTTTCCTTCTTATAGTCTAAGCGGCTCATAGACGCTCAGTAATGTTGTACTATGCATCGGTTTGTGCAATTTAATTAATCGTTGCCTGGGAAGCTGCCCCCCCCCCCCGAAACATTAACAGCAGGTCAGGAATTAATATTTCTTGTATGAAATCCCCACGGTTTTGTCACTGTAAAAGTAATAATACAAACTCATGTGTGCTCTAGTTTGCAAATGTACAATAAACATTGGTAAGGATAGTTAACTAACGTTAACAATAAGGACTTATCAGTTTTAAGTATAGTAATACGCTAACGTTTAATATTAGCAGTTGAGAGATCATTTTCACCATTGAAGAGAATGAAAAACGTACCTTACAAATTCCATGGAAAATGATCCACTTAGGGAATATCTCTAATATCAGTGCAATACCCAGTTTCCATAACAGCAGAGGACGTACTTGGAGAGGTGCCAAGATACGGGATGAGAATTTTGTTGTTAGACGAACCCAGAAGCTTACTTGTTTAATTCAAATGTTTGAACTAACTTGCAATTCTAATTTGAATAAAGTGTTCTTTTTTAAAAAGGTTTATTTATCAAGTGCTAGCCTTGAATTAATTAAAGTTTCATACAATAAATTGTTGCTTAAAGGTAGCGTTTGGCCATTATATTTTTTTTTAACTTTCTGGAGGACCACGCACGGACCTTACTTTTCTGGTGGTTATAACACCCCCTACTCCTGTTATAGCTCCTGAAATAATTTCTTGGATAAGCCACTGTTAGTAATACACAGCACAGTTCGATGCTACCAAGGGCATCCATACCCGGGGGCAAAATGGGCTGCGCCTCCTAGCTTACCCTCAGATTTAGAAAACAAAATAAATATCCAAGCGTCATATGTAGACAAGTGGATTTTTTCGAGCCATTTTATTTTAAAAATTGGTGAATTGTAGAACATGACTTGGGGCTAAAATATTTCTAAACAAAAAACATTCGTGTTCTCTGTAAATACCTAGATATTGTTCTTTAATAAAAAAGTACTAGTAATTAGATTAATGAGTTTATTTTCTTTATACATTAAGTACCGTGGTCTGGTGCTCTATAAGTAGTAATAGGTTAAACAAGGTTAAAACTTTAGTTTTTTAGCTGTTTAATTTTTTAGAATGCAGTGCCTTCACGTCCAGCCCACCCTACAAACTTTTATATAGGCACCCATGGATCTCACGCAACGTGGCTCGAAATAGCGGAGGGGTATGGAAATATTGCAATGTACATTGTACGTGTACTTGTGATTGCGCAATTCATTGCACAAACATAAATAACATATCCAAACGATTTAATTTATTGCACAAATTTAAATTGTGCAATGTTATTTAACGACTATGGGCATCTTTAGTGAAATCATCATCGGTATTTTCAAAATCCACCGTTTTCATAGGATCTGATTTTGCATTACGTAATCCCTTAGCTGGGTTTTAGCTTATGGTTTATTTTTTTCTGTTTTCTTCACTTTCTAAACTTCACTTTCTAAACTTCAGAGTCGGTACTGCACTTCCAAGGTGTTGTAGATACTGCCTTCTTATTCTTTTCTTTATGTCCCTATTCCATAATAATGAATTTAGTTGAATTTTGTCCTCTCTCTATTTTCTCCAATATGTCTTTTCTATAATTTCCATCTTCAGTTAATGTTACTCCCAGATATTTGTATTCTTTAGTAATAAAATTCTATTGTGACTAATGAATAAATCAAGACGATCTCACTTCTCTCATCACGTGCATATTCAGATAGTACTTGGATTCAATTTGGCAGTTGCAATTACTTCCCACACTTTCATATCCTCCGCCTCCGATTCCTCCCACTGGCCACTTTCTCAATGCACCATGTTGGCAATACAATAGTTATTATATTATAAGGATCTGTTTATGGTAAAATGTGTATCTATTTGTATTGAATTTTTTATTTTATAATTATTATATCTTAAAGTGTTTCTCAAAGCCAAAGTAAAAACAATATTTAAAAATCATTTGTTAAATAACAATTAAAAGTAAAAGTAAAACATACAATTCGGTCAAACTTTAATGTATTTGTTTTTGTATTTCAGGCTGTAATTGAAGAGTTTGACATATTTCATAACAAAATGGAAGTTAGAGAAAATCCTCTCGCCAACGATCATCTTTTGGGTTTGGAACTGAATCAGAGTTCTTTAACAGGAGTGTCTAAGACATCATCAGCAACTAAGAAAAAAGACGAGAATCTACCAGAAAGAGGAAGCTGGGCAAACAAATTAGATTTCATTTTATCAGTTGTAGGTTTGGCAATAGGACTAGGGAACGTTTGGCGGTTTCCCTATCTCTGTTACAAGAATGGAGGAGGGGCTTTTCTCATCCCATATTTTTTAACTCTTCTTATGGCAGGCATACCGATGTTTTTCTTAGAACTTGCCCTCGGGCAGATGCTGACGATCGGAGGTCTTGGTGTGTTCCGCATTGCGCCAATTTTTAAAGGTACAGTTCCGTTTATTTTTATTATTATTCATTAATGTAGATCAGGGGTTCCTAAACTTTTTGATACCACATCCCCTCTTCTTCAAATGAAAGCCTCCCACACCCCTCCCATTTACATTATAAATAAATGGTATGGGCATAAGAAAAAACAAATATATATTGCGCTTAGTGGTGGAAAAAATTATTTACAAGTAATAATAATAACTTCATAATATTATATATATATATATATATATATATATATAGTATATATATTTATTATATATACCATATATATATAATATATATATTTATTTATTTATTATATATACCATATATATATATATATATATATATATATATATATATATATATATATATATATATTTATATATATGGTAATTCTTAAGATCAACGACTACAGCTCCGATCGGCGAAATGTTTTTTCCTGATCAATTTGACCTTGCTGAACACGAATCTGAAAATTTTGTTTACTGCAAACACATTTAAAAAAATAATAATAATAATAACGTAACCTAATCTGACCTGGTTTTCTTAGGATATTATTTGTTTGCCGTAAAAATAACTTCAGATTCGTGTTCAGCAAAGTCAAATTGATCAGGAAAAAAATTTGCCTGAGGGGTAGTCGCTGATCTTAATAATAATTATTATTATTTTACATGTATTGGAAACAATTTATTTATTTATACTTATTTTCACAAGAAACTTTATATAACATTTCAAGTTTTGATGTGCAAGGTAAATTTTAACTGATAAGAAAAATTCTGTTAGTGAGATGGATGAGCTTACATATTTTACTGGCATGCCTATTTGAAGTTGTACTATATATTTCAGGAAAATTTATATTTCTATTATGAATCCACATGTTTAATTTAAATTTTCTAAACACCATGGTCATATGAAATTACCTATGTAAAAAAAATCTGAGGTATAATTTTAGTTTTAAATTTTGATAAATTGTGAACTTGAATTTTAACTACGTGAGAATTTATCTTATTATTTTACAACTGGTCGCCCCCTGACTTGCCTTCATGCCCCCCACTTTGGGAACCAATGCTGTATATTAATTTTAATCTTGATTAGCCTCAAGTTTTGTCTAGTGATATTTGATTTTCAGACTAAGAAATTAATCTTTTATAACTACTTCAGAAATTAGAAGGCAGAAACTATTTTAATTTTTAGTTATCTGAACGGACAATAGTATAACCATTCACGTTTATTTGAGCATTCTAGATAATCATTGAGCAAATGACAACGCGGGTAATTATCGAGTGAAGACTATTTATTTAATGCAACGTTTCGACAGTTGATTTGTTGCATTTATCAACCCTGAAAACAATTTTTACATTACAGTATAAAAAACCATAAAAATACAAGTACACTCACAACAAAAAAATTTAATAAACTTAATTTTCAATGAAAATTTGTCAAAAACTTAATAAAATGGTGAGTCATAATTCATCTAAAATATAATTAAAAATTTAAAACAGCAGCAAAACTGAGAGAACAGATATATTGTTGTTTTTAAATTTTAACTATATTTTATATGAATTATGACTCTCACTATGTAGGTGGGTAAATTTTATTAACCTTTTGGCTAAAATTTCATTGTAAATTGTTTTAAGTTTAAAAAATGTTTTTGTCGTGAGTGTACATGTATTTTTATGTTTATTAATTGTCTATTGTGGAAATTGTTTTCAGGTTTGATAAGGGTAACAAATCAGTTGCCGAAACGTTGCAATACATAAATAAACTTTACTCGATATTCAACCGGCTTGTCATTTGTTCAATAATATAACCAGCTACAAAATTAGCGCATTTTTGTGTTAGTGTTAAAAAAAATTGTGAATGATACATTCTATGTAGTTTTTGTGGAATTAAAATCATGGCTGATTATTTACACAGTTATACTTATGTATTAAAATAGTGACAACGTTTACACTTTTATAAAAATTCATAGACATACTTATTTTAAAAATACAGTAATGTGATATTTTTTGTAAGAAATAATCAACATTACTAAATGCTAACGTATTAGTAATTTTATCAAATTACTAAATTATTATTAGCAATTATCTAAAACAGCTTTTTTAGGAAAAATTATCTGATAAATAGCTCATATTTTAGTTACATTTCGTTAAATTTACATTTGTTTAAAAAAAATATATATATATTTTTTAAAAGTTTTCTTGTTGATATATGGATATATGTATATGTTGGATATTAAGGTTTATTAAAATTACCTGTGTAAGTTAGGTAAAATGCATAATGGTAAAAGAATTCACAAAACACAAATAAAACAGATGGATCTTTTAATTTTGCAAACAGATTTTATACAATACAAACTGTATTATACTGTATTGTAACAAAAATTATTCAAACTATTGTATACAAGAAAATTTTAAAGTTGCTTAAAATATTTATAATTTGTTTGTTAAAAATAATAAACTCATACTTTCTTAGAACTTGACAAAGTTTTAATTATGTCAAATCAGCGTTTGTTGACAAGTTTTTATTTATAATTAAAGTGATTAAATACAGTCATAAAATAAGCAAGTAATATAAATATAAAATGAATATAGTGACCACAAAAACGTGTTGAATTTAAATAGGTAAAGTAGAAGAATTTTATTTAGTTGTAATGTTGGTAGGAGTGTATGCAAGAGAAGTACATTTCCCTACAGTTTAAAAAATTGTAAAATTAAATATAACAGAAACTTGTTCTAAATTTAATATCAAAGCATGTTTTATTTTCTATATTTGAAATTAAACTAATAAACAAAAATCACTGAAATTATTTTAAAGAATAACAGCATTTATTATTTAGTTTGGGTTGTAATGTTTTAAATTTCTGACAACATGCTGCAAAATACAAGTATCATTCTCCTAAAATCCTTTTATGTTAACAAATAAATGGTTTTTACTGATCCAGACAGAATTCATTTGTATAACTTTTGTAATTGTGGCAGAAAATGTTTTTCTGGACTGAATGCTTGTATGTTTAAATATTAAATGTTTTAAAATCTAAAGATATTCTGTATCATTTGTTAAATAAATGTTGTCTTTTTAAAATATTCAACTTGAAAAAGATTCAAAATCGTTGAATACTTATTTTTTTTGCAAATTAATTTTTTTACTTTGTGTTTTGGTTACAGTAAAAACTTTTTATTTTTTACTTTTTTTTTGTACTTCTGAAGTTCAGTGAACGTATGATTAGTAATGAAGGCACTGTTTGCTGAAATCAGTTGTAACTCTTGCTCAGGTGAAAAATAATATTATATACAGGGTTTACCAGAAGAAATTCATATTTTTACTATTGGATATGGTTGTATATTGTTAAAGTACACATTTTTTAATTAGATGAAAATAAATTTAAACACAATATTTGTGTGTATATTGTATTTGATACACAATAATTTGAGTTAATTAGAGTTAAGCTACTAAGAACAATTCACAACGGTAAATATTGAAAGAGTTCACTCAAATTCTCACTACACACTAATTTATTAATACAGAATTGTTTCGGTGATGATGTTGCCTTCATCAGTGATTGTCTACTACTGTAGTGGCTTATGTAGTAGTAGCAAATCATTGATGACGGTGATATTGTTATCGAAACTAGTCGGTGTGTATTAATAAACTAGTGTATAGTGAATTTTTGAGTGATCTTTTTAATATTTGCCATTTTGTTAATAAGCTATTCTAATTATGTTCGGAAAATAACTATAGTAGGATGATATTCCTCTTTGCAAACCCGCACTTGTGGACTCTTATCCAGGTCTTTGTTTCTATATGGTTTGTTTGCGTGTACTTTAAAATATACTCGACGTATAGTACGTATTTGAGTTATAGAGAGGGTGATTATGTTTTTTTCCAGTGTATGCTATCAAGATGTTAACATCTTTATTAAAAATGTCCATACTTTTGTCACAAAATTATCTTTGCTATAATAAATAGTCTTTAATCTGATGTCGAAATAACTAATTTGTTTAAAGTTACTTGTTGTAATTTTGAATTCACTGATTAAACTATAATACCTTAACTAAGTGAATAATTAGGGCTTACTTGTTGACGCGTTTCGAAACAATCGTTCCTCTTACGAAGCAAATCCTCTACTCAAGCCTACAGAGTTGAGGCTTTGCTTCGTAAAAGGAACGATATTTTCGAAACGCGTCAGCAAGTAAGCCCATACGTATTCACTTAGTTGAGTATTTAATTATAATTTGTGTAGTTGTAACTTCTCATGTATGATGGAAGTTTAAAGGACAATGTGTTATACACAATGCTAATAGATGGACGTACCAGAAAATTTCAGAATATCCCTCCCTATTGTGTCAATGTTTTCTGGAGGAACTTGCTGAAATGAATTCGCTGTGTCATTATAATAACAGGAATTCTAAATAAATAGACCCAATAGTGTAGCGGTTTGATCTATAGTTGCGCCAGATTAATCAATAATAAAGTTTGTTGAAAAAAACACAGAATAGCTACTAAACCATGATTTCTGAACCCCCTCGCTGTGGATGCGTATCATCTGCCGAAATGCAATGCACACGACCATTCCGGAGGTGGTGATGACCCACTCGAGCAGGTTCTACTATGGTCAGCATGTCACCAAATGACTCAACAGCCAAGGGTGGGCGTTGTTACCCTTTTCGTATCAACTTGGCAAAAAAAAACACTACTTACTGATACTTATAAGACTTGTCCGTGACTTACAGTATTGAACTGACCTAGTGCGAAACGCGTCTGCAGAAAAGTATCAGTAAGTATTGGTTTTTTCCAAGTTGATACCAAAAGTGTAATTGTAGAAAACCCTCAAGATGTACAACACAAAACTGCAGGTTTTAATTCAGTGGTTACTGAAAGTGGTTTATGTAACTGTTTATCAACTGTTGCTGAAACTCACATTACGTTACTGTTCGCTGAGTATTCCACATTTACAAATCTTGTGTTTCTTCTGGTTCATTCTGTATTCTGAGCACTATCAGATAAAATGTAGACCAGACCTGATACAATATTATCTCAATAAATTGTAAAATATTAAAAAAATTTAATAATATATTATAGATATGGCACAGTAATATTTTACTGTAAACATTCTAATAAGCAAACATTATAAAATATTATGCACTAAATAGATGAAATTGTATTTGTAAGATTTAATATTTTTTTATTTTGAAACTTCTTAACCATGTACTTAATACATTTTATCTTTCACGTAATGTTATTTTACAATTTTTATATGTGAATGAGATTTATATGTACATTAATTTTGCAGCATGTTTTTGAAGAAATAAAAATATATAGTTTTAAACTTATGTCATCTTCCAAACTTTATAAATAACTTAAAATACATATATTTGTCTTATGTTTGCAAATTAATTATGTAGCTTTGTAAATGAGCTGTTATGCTTTAAAATATTTTGCAGCTTTTTAATTTGTTTATTTTTTTTCCTTGCTGACAACTCATTTGGAAATCAATACAATGTCATAAAATCAGGAAAGAAAAAATATAAAAATGTGGTGTTAGTTACTTTTTAATAAATAAGTATTGTATATACATATGAGAGAATCACAATCCTAAGCGAAATTATTTATTAAAATTAATTAATTGTTTTTAATAATTGCATTAATATTTGAAATACTGTATTAACATCAAACGGCATCTACTTCAAGTCTAAGGTAATAAATTTGAACTTGAATTGATGAATATAAAGTATTTTATTAAACATTTGAAAATTTGAAAAAGATATATCAATTAATGTAGGGATAGTGTGAACTAATATTAGTAATTGGATAATTA
>JBAIZL010000002.1:237508642-237723642 GCA_036971475.1 Prosapia bicincta
TTGACACAAACTAACTGAGATTTAATTAACTTTAAATAAAGTTGCTTGTTGTAATCATCTTTAATTAACTGATTAAACTCTTCTGAGGACGTAATCACGTATACACTTAGTCAAGTATCTTTTAATTATATGATAACTTTAAATCTCAACAGAGTTCTAAACTTACATTGATGTTCATGTAAATAACATCAACCAATCATATGTTTTGCATGTTCAGTAGATGTGAATTCACGCATGCATATGAATTTAAGGCATAAAATGAGTAAATGGCCGTTTTAACTTTAATTTACTTACTTTTGTGTTCAAATACAGTGAGGTTTTTTTGTGAGTTCTGTTAGTCTCCATGACATTAATTAAGTTACACATATTACAATAATTACACAAAAAATAACTATCAGATAGAGTTTAACGCTTATTTCCTGTTTAGAGATATTCAGTTTATAAAACTTGCCAATACACATGCAAAATAGATACATTTTTAAAAAAGAAGAGATTTCTTCGTGAGTGAAAGAGAGGCTATTGCCTATACCTTAAACCCAAAACTCCCATCCTAGTTGATTACTCTCTTCACGTGAACTATTAGTTTTTAATAAATAAGCTCAACAACCCAACTACAAATATGCAACACGACAAACCCATACAACACCATACTGATCACCCAAAACCCACAAACTAACCGACACACTTCGTAAATAAAATTACAAAATAGGCTACTCCACACACAACACTCTCAACAAACCATTTAAACCCAACAACAAAATCAATGGCATACAACTCCGCTGGAGTTTACTTGCTAACTTCTAGTTCGTGCCCCAGTTTTTACATAGGCCATAGAGAGAGGTAATTTTACACACGCTACCAAGAACATATATAAGCACTTACAAACAATAACTACCAATCAAACTTCGCCGAACATCTCAACTCAACAAAACATGACTACACAAACATCTAACCTACAAATTATTCGCTAACAAAACAAAACCCGGGATACACAACCGAACAATATGAAATATACACACATACTCAACACATTATAACTCACATACACTTTTCGACATCATAACTCCTAATGCTCCACGAGTACACCCACCACGCCCCCACCATAATACCCCACCCCTACCCTAACCTACAAAAACCTTGATGTCAGTTACGGTCGAGTTGACAATGGGACAAATCTTCCGAAACGGCCGTCCTTAATAATTATATAAGTAACTTGCTGCTATAGGTAAGTGTTACATTTTTGCAAGTGTTTTTAGTCAAAACCTCTCTTCAAATATGCTCATGTTTAGGAAAATTGTAAATACATAGGGGTAGAATCAAATGAAATGCCCCTGTTTATTTTCCATAAACTTTACAAACAACGTTATAGATATAAATTTATTAAATGTATCCGTACAGTGTATTTTTACTTTGTCATATTTTCTAGGTGTGGATTGATGCTGTAACCCAGATTTTTTTCTCCTATGGATTGGGTCTTGGTACTTTAGTGGCTTTAGGGAGCTATAATAAGTTCACTAACAACGTTTACAAGTAAGTATTACTTTTAACAATATCACTTACTTGTACAGAGAAAACTTTAATGATTGCTTGCTGTAGGGTAGGGGATCCTAAACCTTTTGGTACCACGCCTCCTCTTCTTGAAATGAAAGCCTTCCACTCTCCCTCCACTTGACATTATAAATGGTAAGGCATATGAAAAAGAAATAAATATTATATATATATATAGTTAATTGTTATGCACATAAGGTAAACATAATTGCACTTAGTGGTGGAATAATTGTTTACAATTAACAATATTAACATTATAAAGTCAGTGCAAAGGAAAAATAATGGACAACGTGAAATATTTATAGGCTATATATATATATATATATATATATATATATATATATATATATATATAAACAATTTATTTATTTATATATACTTTCACAAGAAACATGATATAATATTTCTAGTTTTAATTCGCAAGGTAAATTTTAACTGATAAGAGGAAAATTTGTTAGTGAGATGTATGAGCTTGTATTTTTTTCATGGCATACCTAGTTGCCATGTATTTTAGTAAAGGCACAACGCAATTCATTAGCAACATCAAGTTTGTTCCTATATTTTGTTTTTATTGCATCAAGTGCTGAAAATGCTTTTTTGAACAAAATGATCTTGCCTTGAAAAGGCAAGTATATTCGAAGAGCTGCCTGCGATACACTTCTAAGTGTTTTATCCAAAATGAAGATTTGTCCATTGTGGCGCTGTTGCCACATTGAACGGCAAACATTCGTTTCGCGACACTTTTATACTATCATCTTTTTCAAGCTGTCATGTTGATTTAATTTCAAGTTTACAAAATTTGCAAATCCTTTACATATATTTCTTTTATAAATGCATACATTTCATTTAAATTTTCTGAACACCATGGTCAATAAAATTACCTGCATAAAACAAAATCTGACGTGTAAATTTAGTTTTATATTTTGGTAAATTGAGTACCTAAATTTTAACTAAATAAGAGTTTATCTTACTATTTTCCAACTGGTCTCGCCCCCCCCCCCTGACTTGCCTTCACGTTCTCCAGTTTGGGAACCCATGCTGTAGTGCATATAAAAACAAAATTATGCTTTTTTTATACAATATATTAAATTTATAAACAATTCTGGAATTGCATGAATTATTTAAAATGCTTCAGAATTTAGTATGTAAATCTATATATGTTCACTATTTATGTAAACTATATATGTATAGGCCTATATGTAAACTATACATTCAACCAAGTTTCCTGATATAAGACAGATAACAGAAATTTAATTCTTACTAAAAACTTTTCAATATTGTTATATTTATCTTTCAGGGATGCTTTGATTGTTTGCTGTATCAACTCTGGGACTAGCATGTTTGCCGGCTTTGTAATATTCTCTGTTGTTGGTTTTATGGCTCATGAGCAACAAAAACCTGTTGGTGAAGTAGCGGCATCAGGTAAAACAATTTTAATCTCAACTTGACTATTAAAAATCAGTGGCAGACAACTTTCAATAAAGAAACACATTTATTAAAATTCTATTCTTGACAAGGTAGCGTATATAAGGCAATCGAACCCCCCCCCTGAAATTTCAAACCTAAAAAGGAAAAAGTAGTAAATAAATAACTACTTGGAATAATTTACTGTGGTATAAATATAAATAAATAATACACACAACCTCTAACCACAAATAACACAAATATATTTTTTATTCTAATCTTATGTACATTTCGCTTACAAAGTGACCATCCTCAGAGACGTGATAATGCTGAGTATATATTATCATGTCTCTGAGGATGGTTACTTTGTAACCGAAATGTACACAAGACTAGAATAAAAAACATATTTGTGGTTAGAGGTTATGTGTATTATTTATTAAAGTAGTAGATACTCGACCATTTGTTGCTTCATATAAGCCGAGCTACCATACTTTCTATATTTATATATATTCCATTACTTTACATATTTAAACCTTCATTCTACATAAATCCAAAATATACCTAAAATCTGTGATTTTAAGACATCAATATCCAAAGTTTTCGTGGGGTAGTTAATCGTTATAATATTTAAGTTATTTTGTGTTAACATTAAGGTAACTGACTTTTAAATGGTAATGTATTAATATACTGGAGATAATTTCTTTTATATCAATGCTGTATATATTATGATACACTTAAGATGAATTACTCTATGGCTTTTATTTAAGATTTATCTATCACAAATATTTTTAAAACCCGTCACTTAAATAATTGTCAATGCCCTATAAAATCCCCCTTAGATATTTCACAGTATTATTAATTTAGCCTAACTGTGTCTTTTAAATTTCTTAACTAAAAACACTTGGAAGTTGTTACACTTGCCTATAGTAGCACTTACTTTATATTGTTGAGGACGGCCGTTTCGGGAGATGTGTCCCATTGTCAAGTCATATCATAACTCATACTTACAATATAAAGTAAGTCTCTTGAATTTTGTAGTCCATTACGTTCAGTGAAAGTTAATTAATCGCTTTTTATTATGAAAAGTGATTAATAAGGTATGTACTACTATAGGAAAGTGTAACAATTTACACGCATTTTTAGTTGAAAACTAGTAGCTCATGTGAAGATGGAATAAACAAATATTAAATTTCTTGTTAACTTTCTTAAAATTGGTTCCATTCTATTTGTAATGACTCGACAATCCCATGTTTATTAATTACAGATTAGATTCAACAACAATGTCCCTAACTTAGCACTTCTTATAGAGACATAATTCCTGAAACTAGTCTGTAATTGGTTGGTTAGTGAGAGCATTCGTAAACTATTATAGCATTTACATTACTAGAGTAATAAATTAGTCTCACTAGTTAGGATCTAATTAAAAGTGTATATATTGAATGTTTACTATTTTGTATAATTTCAACAGGACCTGGACTGGCCTTTTTAGCATATCCTTCTGCTGTGTTACAACTACCAGGGGCTCCTATTTGGTCATGTCTTTTCTTCATCATGATACTCTTTATAGGACTTGATAGTCAGGTAAGATTGATTTTATGGAAATTCACTTAAGTTTATAGGAACAATTTACGGAACAAGGATCCTTCATAAACTTCTTAAAGTAACAAATCTAGTAATTAACATAAAACTGACTATCATAAGTGAGAAATCTGTAGATCTGAAGGAATTACTAAATACCAAAAATGTTCATAATACGATTTATATAATTTTTTTCATCCCAGAGATGATGTAAAATAGGGTATGAAACAAGAAAAACAATTTGTGATGTGCTTTATATTCATTCCCTGTATACTACTGAAAACAGTTTGGGAATTATTGTTGTTGTTGTTGTGTGTGTGTGTGTGTGTGTGTGTGTGTTTGTTGTGTGTTTGTGTGTGTGTGTGTGTGTGTGTGTGCACGTGTGTGTCTGTTGTGTGTGAGTCTGTGTGTGTGTGTATGTATGTGTTTGTTGTGTGTTTGTGTGTGTGTCGGTGTGTGTGTGTGTGTGTGTGTGTGTGTGTGTGTGTGTATGTGTGTGTGTGTGTGTGTGTGTGTGTGTGTGTGTGTGTGTGTGTGTGCGCGCGCGCGTGTGTGTGTGTGTGTGTGTGTGCGTGTGTGTGTGTACGTGTGTGTCTGTTGTGTGACTGTGTGTGTGTGTTTGTTCTATATAATATTTACACTGTCTGGGAGTAGCTGACAATAATTTTGAATATACTGAGATTATTATATTATCATTTTTGTTTATGATAACTTTATATTGTATATTGGCAAATATACAATATGATAACTCTATCTCTCTCTCGCTCTCCCTCTCTCTCTCCCTCTCCGTCTCTCTTTCCCCCTCTCTCTCACTCTCTCTCTCTCTCTCTCTCTCTCTCTCTCGATATTTATACATTATATATATAAAATCATTACATTATATATATATATTATTTATATATATATATATATATATATATATATATATATATATATATATATTATAAAAGAATTTTTGGACTAGATAGGAGACTGACAGACGTTCCTAGCGGTAATAGTCCAAAACTGGAATCTCTTGGAAATAAATAGACACACATAAAAGACATTACACTATTGACATATTTCGATCATACCATGATCTTTTTCAATCAAAAAAGAAGAAGAAAAGACTCAATATATATTGTTTTTATTTGTTTTGTGTGTATTTTGTACTATGAGTTCTCAATTACTTTATTAATGTCTGTGTCATACATATTTAATTGGGTTGTTGTTATTGTAAATGGACATATTTGTCATTTTGTTGAGCAGTATGGTTTTATGAAAATTCTGATGTGGGTTTTTGTACAGAACCTTTTGTTATTGTTGTAAACAATAAATTAAATTTAAACATAAACATTTTTATGATACACATGGACAACAAAATCCACAGGATTATGTTTTAACAATGTAACATTATATTAGTTGTGAAGTGTTATTACAACAGTTTATGTATTTTAAATGCCATACACTATATTTGTTTGCTATACAGTTTAATAAATTATTCTCTAATATTTCTTTCTAGTTTTGCACTATGGAAGGATTTATAACTGCAATGGTAGATGAATGGCCACAACTGTTACGCAAACGGAAAGAAATATTCATTGGGATAGTTTGCATTATATCCTACCTTGTTGGTTTCTCCTGTATATCCCAGGTAAATTGTGTTAACTAATTTCTTTCTAGTTTTGCACTATGGGAGGGTTTATTACTGTAATGGTAGATGCAATTTATGCATAACAGAGAAGAACAATGTAATTGTTAAATGAAAATGTAGCTTATGTACTACTACTAGCATCACTTAGCAAAAAAAACCACTACTTATTGATAATTTTCAGCAGACTCGTTCTATTCCAATTTAACTACATGATAATTCTTGAATTTTGTAGTGCATTACGTTCGGTGAATCTTAATTAATCACTTTAACATACCATAATCTAGAAATATTACACATCAACAAAAAAGGACCACATCTCAACACACTAGAACTATATGAAATTTACAAAAACACAAAGTACAAACATATTAAAAGAACAAACCCAATAGAAATCACACATACTCTTTGATACTATTGAAAACCTGCCTTTAAAACCGTCACCGCTTAACGCAACAACTCCAAGCAGAAGACACTGATGAAAATCGCCACATAGCGATGGAAAACGTCCTGACTCAAGTTTTCACAAATTTACAAACTTTTAAGTTCGGATAGTCCTAAATAATGTTAAAGTGATTAATACATAATAATGGTTATCATAGTGAGCAATTATAGAAGAATTACTTCATAAAAAGTGTTTTTTAAGAATGAGTTTTACAGTGATAATCATGTATGATTTAACCACTACTTATGTTTATTAATAATGGTTTTCTTGTTCAATACGTACTTTATAACATACATGACAACATAAAAAATCGGATTGGTTAAGGCTTTATCAAGTATCCAATATGTATGACTTCTTATAAATATTATTTCTACATAAACTACCCTGAATATATCTTCCACCCTCTAGAAGTTTTTTTTAATAAATAATAGCATGTAAGTTTTAAATACTGTTGACTCGCAAGACCTACATTAAGCAATTTGTTGTTAAATGACTTACTTATAAGGAGAATATAAACAGTGTTGATCCCAATACTACATATAGCCTGGGCTTATGTATCTTACACTTTTCTCCCTTGAAATTTACTCTTAAAAAGCTTCATATTGTATTTGTAATAAGTACACTGCCTATACACATCTGAACTTAGGGTTTTTTTCAATAATATCGTGTGTACATAGATCTTTGTAGCGTTAATAATACTCTTAAAAAGTTGTAAAGGGTGAAATCATTCTAAAAGTGATATTTATGTACTTTAGGGTGGAATGTATGTGTTCCAAATACTTGATTCTTATGCGGTCAGTGGATTCTCCTTGCTGTTCTTAATATTTTTTGAATGTATTGCGATCTCATGGGCATTTGGTGTCAGCCGTTTCTATGATGGAATCAAGGAAATGATAGGTTACTATCCATGGGCAGGATGGAAGTTTTGCTGGGTTTTCGCCACTCCTCTTATTTGTCTTGTAAGTATCTTTTTTTATTTATATGATACGAGCTTACTTTTTAATTTCATTTTTTACTAAAACATTTGTAAATATTTACAAACTTGCCTTTAGCAGTACTTACTTATATTTGTTGAGGACGGCCGTTTCGGAAGATGTGCACCATTGTCAACTCGGATCGCAACTCCTATTTTTAATTCTTGGGTGTTTATTTTAGGGGGCTTAATTCGGGTTATTTTGTGTTTTATTTGTTGTCTGATTGCATCCTGTTATTCTACTGGAGTGTTATATTGGATTGTGTTTTCAAGATCTTCTAGAGTTTTAGTGAAATTTTGTTGGCTGTATTTGGGTGTGGTGTGTTTTACACATCTCCCGAAACGGCCGTCCTCAATAAATATAAGTAAGTTCTACTATAGGCAAGCTTGTGTAATATTTACAAGTGTTTTAGTGGAAACTAGTATCTCACGTGAAGATGGAATCAACAAATATGAATTCATTTTTTATGTTATGAGCTAAGTTTAATACTGTTTAAACATTGTGATGTAATTACTGTAAAATTATTTTATTCATTACGTTTTTATAGACTATTTTCAAAGACTTCTTTCTTTTTAATTTCTTTAAATATTATTTATAACTAAAAATGGTGTAGTATTTTGCGTTTCCATATCTTTTATTTTTAAAGCCCCGAGTAAGATCCTTAAGATTATACTACTGTTTCTAAAAATACCAGAATCTACAAATTCAGGATCTTTCTATGTTACATATACCCTCATTTTATGCTGCTTTGTAATTAAAATATGTACTTGTCCACCAGCTTATTTTAGAAGTTTAAAATTATATCTATAAAATTTGTATTTATGGAATAATATTTTATTTCTGTATCATTAATATTCTATAATAATTTGCATCTGTTTCTGAGACATACACACAGAGGGTGCCGTGTCATTCTATTTGTGTCTTGCGACTAAAAGAAGCCGGTTTTTCTGGTTCATTTCCATGCTCAACCGGTTTCACACCATAATGGGGGACGACCTTTTTTTACTACCTAGTACCACTGCCCCTACGAATCCATCCTGAAACTCGTGATGCCTGTCCGGGTGACACCAATCAGGCAGGTGTCACGACTCGTGATACCAGTATGTAAGTCTTCCGACCTTTCTCTAAGGCCTAGGCGACCAAGGACTGGTCGCTACTGGGTTTAGACGTACTCCAGCCAGTGACAGCAATTTGCCCGCTTTTCCATATCTACTTATACAAATAAAACCTTACAAACGGCATGGTCCCCATACTCCCAATATACCCCGTCTGATTAGTTCGGTCCAGGTAGTGCAATCGCACCTTTATCCACTCCTGGGTGGCAACCTCATATTAAGGGCCATGTTAAGGCTCATATCATAGGAATAAATTGTACCCATTCATAGATATGTTAAATAAAAAATATTCATTTCAAGAAAAGCATTATTTGATTTCAACTTATAGGGACTGGATCCCCTTTGGGACCTCCAGCAATATGCTGTTCCCACTGATACTTCTCCCTTCAGGACCTAAATAGTATTTTGCTCATCGGTAATTTTGAATAACTGAGTGAAAACTAATAACTTACTTGCTGAAGCAATTTCAAAAGTGGCCATTTTAAGTACTTTAATACTTGATAATTTTAAGTATTAATAGTGGCTTTTCTCATTTTCTTAAAACGACTACTTTTTAAAATAATGTTATGAGGAGTGTTCAAATTGAAAATTAATATGAGAAACCATTCTTTCCAATACAATTTTCTCTAACACTAACTTATTTTGCACTGAAAATATAAAACAATTCAATTTTATGACCATCCACAATTGTAAATTGAAGATATGTGAATCAAGTTTTATAATATTTATGTACAGGGTTGTCATAAAAGGATGGTGCGGTTTCGAACATGGTTTAAAGAAAACCCGAATTACTTAGTCCTCTAATTTGCCGTCTCAAAAATTTTTTTTACATAATTAATTTCAATATGTGAGCCCTTAATAGCTCGACAAATGTCCAACCGATACTTAACTTCTCTCCAAACATTTCTTCGGTCATGGTTGTCATTGCTTCTTTAATCCTGTTTTCTAAGTGATTCAGTTCGCGAATTTTTTATGAATAAACAACGCTTTTGATGTACCTCCACAAGAAAAAATCACAAGGTGTCAGGTCTGGACTCCTTGGAGGCCTCCATCGATCTCCAAACTTTTCTTTTAAAGCGTCCGTGACCAATGAACTGAAGTGTGGGGAGCACCATCTTGTTGAAAATGAAATTAATGAATGTTTTCAAGTTCACCTAGCTGAGGAAAGCAATAGTTCTACAATCTTCTTACGAATTACTGAAACCGCACCATTCTTTTATGATAACCCTGTGCATTAATATTACAGAGGTAAAATTATCAAAACAAACTAGGCAAATATAAAATGAAATCCATCTATTGAATAAATAAATGCATATTTATCTATATCTGTTTAGGGGGTCTTCATATTCAACTTACTTCAATGGACGCCAATCAAATATTTGGAGTACGAATATCCATGGTGGAGTCATGTTTTAGGCTGGATGACCGCATTATCTTCTATGATGTGTATTCCAGGATACATGATTTATATCTGGATGAAAACTCCAGGCGATTTCAACACAGTAAGTTTGGATTAAAAAAACAATATATATTTCAAATTTTCAGCTAATTTATTAAAATAAATGTTATAAATCCTTTAGTTTGTTGCTTTTTTGATAAAATGAAGAGCTTTTAGGTTAGTGTCAATGTTGGTGTGGTGAGTTCTGTATGTGAATGGCGAGATTTGATCTGGGTTGTGTGTTTTTATGTCTTATATGTGTTCCTTGTATCATGTAGAAACGCTTCTTCCTGTTTGACCTATGTAGGAACTAGGGGAGTTGTTAAACGTGATCTCGTATACTCCTGCCCTTTAGTGTTTGTTTAGGTGTGTTTTCATGGTTGTGTTCATGCTGTAGTGTTTTTTGGTTGTGTTAGATGTTTTAAAGGTGACTTAGTATTTGAGTTTGCGGAATGCAGCTATATTTTTGATAAGTTGTCGTGATACATTTATGATATATATTTTTGTTTTTGTGCTATTTTGGTTTTTTGTTGTTGTTGTGTCTGTCTGTGTGTGTGTTATTTTTTGCGCATTATGTTGTCTATAAGGCTATGTTTGTATCCGTTTCTTTGGGCTAAGTATTTTATCTTGTCTTCGTTGTTCATGGGTATGTTGATTAGTCTGTATATCATGGAGTGGAAGGTGGTGTGTTTGTGTTGTACGGGGTTGTTAGAAATGCTGTGTATAACAGTGTCTGTAGTGGTGGGCTTTCTGTATGTTTTAAATGTTTGTTGATTTGTTTTGTGATTGGGAGGGCTAGGAAGTTTATTGGGTTCTGTTGCTCTGTTTCCAGTGTGAAGATCATATTAATATTATTGTATATTTTCTTAATGTATTTGTGGATAGTGTTTATCTGTCTTTTGTTCCCTTTGTCGATTAAGATGTTCACTACGTATCTGTTTCAATATGTTATTTAATGAGCGTATTTGTTGATATGTATGAAGTGTTTTTGTTCAAGATTTTGTATATTTCTGACAAGATGCTTAGTAGGAGATCCCATCACTAAGTCTTTGTTTTAGGTAGTATTTGTTGTTGTATGTGTAGTAGTTACGGGATGTGATTATTTCTGTTAGTGTTATTATTTTTTTGGTTATGTTGTCCGTTGTGTTCTTTTCTATTACCATTAGTTTTAGTACGTTTGTTGCTTCTTTAGTTGGTATGTTGGTACATAGGCTAGTTAGGTCAAATTAAGCTCGTGTGGAATTGTGTGGCATTTTGTTTTTTTAATTTTTGGTGTTAAAGCTATGTTGTTTTTAAGCTGGTGTGGTTATTAATAAGGAAATGTGATGTTATTTCTTATTATTTTGCCAAGGTATTTTCCAAGTTTATGTGATGGTGCTGGTATGTTGTTTATTCAGGGGCATGTGGGTATGTCTTATTTGTAGTTTAGGTAGCGCGTTGAGTGCTGCTGCTGCTTGTGGCTTGATTTGTGTAAGGTGTCTTTTTGTTTTTTGATTATTATGTTTGTGCATTTTTTTTTGTTGTTATTTTGTAATTGTGTGTTGAATTTCTTTGTGGGGTATGTGGGTATTACTATTATGTTGTTCGTTTAAAAATAGAATAGTATTTTGTTGTGTAATTCTGTTTCATATATTATAACTAATATTAATTTTGTCTGCTTTTGAAATTTGAAGTTATTTTGCCTTTCTTTGTGGTTTGTTGTATTTTTCGTTCATTGTTCTTGTAGTGTGTGTTTGTGCCAAGTGAGACCAATAAAAATAATTGTTTAAAACGCCTCGAGATTTGCGACATAAAAACTGTTTGTAGTTAGATTGCTTAAGATTTTTTTTGAACAAATTATTTTACAAAATACGCTAATGAGTAACACCTTAATCAGTATTAGAAGAAACTATAGATAAGTTATAGGGTTCTCACGTACATCGAAGATCAGTATAGGGCCTATAGTAGTCCAGTATAGGGCCTATAGTATTTCAGTAAAGCCCTATAGTAGTTCAGTATAGGGCCTATAGTAGTTAAGTATAGGCCCTATAGTAGTTCAGTAAGGGCCTATAGTATTTCAGTATAGGCCCTATAGTAGTTAGGTATAGGGCCTCTAACAGTTCAGTATAGGCCCTATAGTAGTTCAGTATAGGGCCTCTAGCAGTTCGGTATAGGGCCTATATTAGTTCAGTATAGGGCCTCTAGCAGTTCAGTATAGGGCCTATATTAGTTCAGTATAGGGCCTATAGTAGTTCAGTATAGGGCCTATAGTAGTTCAGTATAGGGTCTCTAGCAGTTCAGTATAGGGCCTATAGTAGTTCAGTATAGGGCCTCTAGCAGTTCAGTATAGGGCCTCTAGCAGTTCAGTATAGGGCCTATAGTAGTTCAGTATAAGGCATATAGTAGTTCAGTATTATCAAAGAATATCTCTTCTGCTTTTGAACAACAAATCAAACATTTTACACTTATACTTGAAATATTGCTTTATCAAGCAGAAACAGTGATGTTTTTCACAGTGTAATAACATTGGCATACATTTATACCAGATATCTTGTATAAATTTTTGAATATTGTTTTACATTGAACTTCGTACAAATGCTTTGTATGTGTGTTAACAATATTGTATTATCTCTAAATCTTGAACTTATCTTTATTTGCAGAAAATGAGACTTTTAGTAAGAATAGAAGACGATGTCCCTACACTGCGAAGGCGAATGACAATGAATCCAGGGGACATAACTTCACTTTGAAAAACATTGAAGAGATAACCATCAATATCCACTTGCATACATCAGCGTGCACTTTATATATAATTTAGTCCAAAGTACTCTAATATAATTCATTATCAACCTGGACAACATTAGCCTTATTTTTTTTATTATGTTTATAACATTATTTTGACAAGTGTAAAATATACATTGAGTTTAAAGTGAATATACATTTATACATTTACCATGTTATTCCAGGACAGTATAATTGGTAACAACTAACTACAAACTAGGTGACTAGTTAACAAGTTTATAAAATAATAATTTAGATAATATATAATTAATAATCGATTTAATGTAAAATAAGGATGATCTACAAAATAAGTGATTATATAGGTATGTATGGCGTGTATTGATTTCATATGTAAATAGCTATAATTTATTACTGCATACATTTTTAATTGCTTTTTAAAATTAATTTTTTTTTACAAATTCATTATGTTAAAGTATAGTTAGGACATATTTTAAACATGTGTAAAAGCAAGAGTGCAAAATCAAACTTAATATGTAGTGAACACCCATGGGGAATAATTATCACTTTAAAGAGTTTATCTCAACATTTACATAACTTAATCTTAAGTAATAATTGTATTAAATATTGAAATTTAAAAAAAAATCATTGCATAGAATATTGTTTTCTTTCCTATACATTTTATTCAAACTTCGGAAGTACAAATGAGACCATTAGTTTAGTTTTACATTTTTTTTCTATTTTCCAACTTTACAGCTTTAAACAGTTTTGTAAATGGTTTGTAATAAATTAAATGAAATGTACAAAATTATAATAAACCCAGAGAAATAATTTGTTTGTATTATTTGACTTTGTCTTGGGTATATTATTTATTTTACCAACATTTGTTGATTCCATCTTCGCGTGAGCTACTAGTAATCACTTACAACTTTTTTAAAAAAATGTTTTAACTTGCCTATAGTAGCACTTACTTTTTTGTGTTGAGGACGGCCGTTTCGGGAGATGTGTCCCTTTTTCAACTCAGACCGTAACTCATGTGTTACGGTCTGAGTTGAAAAAGGGACACATCTCCCGAAACGGCCGTCCTCAACACAAAAAAGTAAGTGCTACTATAGGCAAGTTAAAACATTTTTTTAAAAAAGTTGTAAGTATTTATTTTACCTTAAATATTGACATTAAAAAATTTTTTTAACAAAAGAAAGGTGATTACAACAACCCTCATGTGAAAAATGTACCAAATACCTATGGATGTACCTGTTTGCTTGTGGTTTTGAAAACAAACCTTCATAGCTAATGTCATTGCAACAAATTAGGAAATACTGTTGTAATAATATTTGTTAATAAATGTAAAGCGGCAAACACAAGGCAAATGCAAATGTATATACAGATACACATGACCAGCATATATCTTATACTTTCCTGATACTTGAACTCTTACTTACGTCAAATGCCTACAACAAAATTAAGTGTGTAATTTAAAAATTTCATTCAATAAAAGAAATCAAAGCTTATCCAAAAGTTTGTTTGGTTTTCTTGTTTATACACAGTTCAGTTATTACATACATAGGCTGTACAAATTTCATACATTCCAGTACTCAATGTTACAAACGACAAAACATCGTAAGTCTTGAACAATCATATCCACGAAGACTACAAGAACTACATTATATATTATATACTTTTGTTTTCTTTCAGCCATTCCCCCAAATATTCCATTGTCCGGAATTGTTCTGGCACTATCCGGCGACTATAACTATTCAGGACGTAATTCGAACGTTACTATTAGAATCACAATTTATATGGGACGTAATATCAAGCACAGGCCCTACCAGAGAGGGGGCAAATCCCAGGGGGGGGCAGAGTTGGTGTTTTTTTACTGTGGAAAAAATATACTCGTGTGGCTAGATCCATAAAAGAGATAAAAACGTCATATCAATGAAGTATAAAATGTAAAATGTGCAATTGTTCAAGCTTTTAATGGCTCATTAAATGAAATGTTCTATTCACACAAAATGCAATCTCTTTGTTGCTGTAAACGAACGGCAGTTTATTTTTAAAAAACTAAACATACCCAAATTATATTCATTAGGCCTAGTTGGTTTTAACATGGAAACAATAATTTATTTGTAATCCAAAATACTCTGTTGAATATGTCATATTGGAAGTAATGAAGTGGCCCTTACTCATGTTTGCCCAAGGGCCCGTACTCATGTTTGCCCAAGGGCCCGTACTCATGTTTGCCCAAGGGCCCGTACTCATGTTTGTCCAAGGGCCCGTACTCATGTTTGCCCAAGGGCCCGTACTCATGTTTGCCCAAGGGCCCGTACTCATGTTTGCCCAAGGGCCCGTACTCATGTTTGTCCAAGGGCCCGTACTCATGTTTGCCCAAGGGCCCGTACTCATGTTTGCCCAAGGGCCCGTACTCATGTTTGTCCAAGGGCCCGTACTCATGTTTGTCCAGGGGTAAGCAATATCTCTGGGCGGGAGTGATCAAGCATGAGGTCGCAATAGCGATAAATGGAAAACCATTGTAAAAAGAGACGGTGTTAAAAAAAACTCTAAACCCGTATATTTTTTAGTACATTTTTCTGTCTTTCCTAACTTTACAATAATTTCCTCTGTTGACGCGTTTCGGGATGACTCCATTTTCAAAAACTTGAATCGTACTCTTTTGTAATCTTAATCTTTTTGTATAAGTACGATTTAAGTTTTGAAAATGGAGTCATTCCGGAACGCGACATCAAAGGAGAATATTATAAAGTAGGGAAAGGCAGAAAAATCTACTCGAGAATATATAAATATTCCTAACAGAAAAAAAAATTACAGCATATTAAGAATTTCAAATCTATAGGCCTACCCTGTTATAACTCTAAAGCTATGTTGTAAAAATACTCTGATATTTTCCTGGGGTGTTACTAAATTTTTAATCACGTTCGATGAAACACACCTGTATCTCTCACTCTATCTCTCTTTATCTTTCTAAAAACGCACGCGACCATGCTCACAGCATAACTGGGGCTTTGTCTTGAGTTTCTGCATTGTATTTTGATTGACTGAAAAAGTGTTTTGTTTTTTTGCAGTGGTTTGGACTTGTTTCTTTTCTCATATGTTCATTTTTTTAGAATTTTTTAAATTCTTTTCCGGTTGTAAATATTTGGATCGTTGTGGTGTGTATGTGCAGCTATACAGGATTCATGTAGTAGGCTACTACACTTTCACGTTGGAGTCCTATGTATCTTTCAATAAGTTTGTTTTTTCCTTGGACTATATAAAATTTATTACAACAATTGCATTTAATTTTGTGATTTCTATTATTGTTATGTAGCTCATTTTGGTTTGTGTTATTTTGTTGATAAATGAGTTGTCAATTTTCAAACACCATTTTTAGGTACATTTTATTATTTTTTTTTAATAGTTTTGCGATGTCACTAATTCAGATAACCTAATTTGGGTAATTTATATAAAGTCTTATCTTTTATTTTTGTTGATTATTTTATTTTCTTATTTTTCGATTGTATCCATTTTCATGGTTGTATTAAATACGTATAATATTTCTTTTTTTCCTTTTCTTTATTTTAAAGTGGGACTTATTACACTTTGATATTACTTCGACCAGACTTTTTGTCAATTAGATTGTTAAATTGTTAACTTACACTTGGAGGAAACGTTTTCGTCTTACGACTTCTTCAGCCTCGTATTTTTGCTGCTAGAATTGTTGCAGTTGTGCTTCTTTGGTACCAATTTTCGAAAGTTAGAAGTGATGTGATCGAAGAGTATGTGTGATCTGTATCGTGTTTGTTCACTTAGGATGTCATTTTTATGTGTGTTGCTATGTCTATATATTTCAAACTGTTCTAGTGTGTTTAATTTATTGCCTTTGTTGCATATGTGGTGGATGCTCATGTTATTTTCCATACTATTGCATGAGTGTTTAGTGTCCATGAGGGGATTTGCGAGGGTGGATTCAATAGTAGTGTGCAGTGCGCTTTTGTGTTCTTTATATCTTTAGGTGAAAGATCTGCCTATTTGCCCAATATAGAACTTATTGCAGTAGTTGCATTGTAGTTTGTATATTCCTGGGTTATTATATGTGTTGGTATTGTTATGAATGCTGTGTCTGATAGCCATTTCGCTTTTATTTGTTGTTCTGTAAGCTACATTGTATCCTGCTTTTTTGAGTTGGTGTAGTATTTTATTTGTGAGTTTGTTAATGTATGTGAGGGTGATGAATTTGTTTGTGTTCGTGTTTTTGTTGTTTGTGTTGTTGTTACTGTTCTTGTTGAGTATTTGTCTGTGTAGTTTGTCTAATAAATAATTGTCATATCCGCAATAAAGTCTGGTCGCAAGTAATATCAAAGTCTAATACGTAATTAACAACCAGCTAGTCATGAACAGCAAAAGGTTTTCGATAATTAAAGTGGGACTTTGAGAATTCTATAGATCATTTCTCTATATTGTATAATATAAAGTCTTTTTTGTGAAGAGGTGGCTCCTTTGAGAGAGTGTGGTTCTGCTTGATTGTGTTGCTTTGTTGGATATCGAATATTCAAGTTTCTGTGTGAGGATTTATGGTGAAGTCTAAATTATTCATTTAAAATTACTTTTTCTACTACAGGCTTAAAGTCGATGTTTCCATAGATTTTATTTACGCTGTTCATGCTATTATGTTTTATCCAATAATTTTAGATATATATCCTGAACTATTGTAATAATTTTGTAATTTTGGCTGTTTATTTCTTGTAAGTATATTATTGCTATTGCACTTGATAAGGAAAAGCCCTTATTATTGTCATATTATTATTATTATTAACAATGAACTAATTAAATAAATACCAATAGAAATATGAGGAAAATTTGGAAATATACATACTGACGAAGTAATGAAAGAACGAGTACGAACTAACAGTTTTCTAACACTAGACAATGTGAATTCTTGGTGTAGAGTGTAGAGCATGTCGATGCGATGTCTGAATGCAACCTGAAGCAGATGACATGGTAAGGATGAAGTTCATAGGCTAAGGAGTTCTCCGGTTAACGAGTGCAAACTGATAATGCATCTCTGTCGTTTCCGTCAACTAATGCATCAGAACTTTTCTTCACAAAGATTGGCCTTACGTCGATAGATACCTTTACCTAAATGTTACTAAAAAAATACATTTCAAACACGAAATAAGTAATTTCATGTAATTAAAACCATATACAAATATTTAAAACTTTCTTTATTTGCGAACATAACATCACTGTTAAAACGCAATTTTCGTCAAGTAATAATTTACAAATTATATCAATATGTTATACTACATTATAATGTATGGTATTAAAATTTAGCTATAAAGTATTAGGTTTGGTAATGAATAAGAAAAATCAAGTTTTCTTTGTTAAGCAATCCATTGCCGCATTGAGCAAGTAACCTCGATCTCCAAACTTCCTAGCTAGGACTTTCTACGTAAACAAGCCATTGCCGCATTGAGCAAGTAATCTCGATCTCCAAACATCCTAGCTAAGACTTTATACGTAAACAAGCCATTGCCGCATTGAGCAAGTAATCTCGATCTCCAAACATCCTAGCTAGGACTTTCTACGTAAACAAACCATTGCCGCATTGAGCAAGTAACCTCGATCTCCAAACTTCCTAGCTAGGACTTTCTACGTAAACAAGCCATTGCCGCATTGAGCAAGTAATCTCGATCTCCAAACATCCTAGCTAGGACTTTCTACGTAAACAAACCATTGCCGCATTGAGCAAGTAACCTCGATCTCCAATCTTCCTAGCTAGGACTTTCTACGTAAACAAGCCATTGCCGCATTGAGCAAGTAATCTCGATCTCCAAACATCCTAGCTAGGACTTTCTACGTAAACAAACCATTGCCGCATTGAGCAAGTAACCTCGATCTCCAAACATCCTAGCTAGGACTTTCTACGTAAACAAACCATTGCCGCATTGAGCAAGTAATCTCGATCTCCCAACATCCTAGCTAGGACTTTCTACGTAAACAAACCATTGCCGCATTGAGCAAGTAACCTCGATCTCCAAACATCCTAGCTAGGACTTTCTACGTAAACAAGCCATTGTCGCATTGAGCAAGTAATCTCGATCTCCAAACATCCTAGCTAGGACTTTCTACGTAAACAAACCATTGCCGCATTGAGCAAGTAACCTCGATCTCCAAACATCCTAGCTAGGACTTTCTACGTAAACAAGCCATTGCCGCATTGAGCAAGTAACCTCGATCTCCAAACATCCTAGCTAGGACTTTCTACGTAATACAAGCCATTGCCGCATTGAGCAAGTAACCTCGATCGAGAAACATCCTATCTAGGACTTTCTACGTAAACAAGCCATTGCCGCATTGAGCAAGTAACCTCGATCGAGAAACATCCTAGCTAGGACTTTCTACGTAAACAAGCCATTGCCGCATTGAGCAAGTAATAACGATCTCCAAACATCCTAGCTAAGTCTTTATAGGTAAAGCAAGCTATTGCCGCATTGAGAAAGAAACATTGATCTCCAAACATCCTAGCTAAGTCTTTATACGTAAAGCAAGCCATTGCCGCATTGAGCAAGTAACCTCGATCTCCAAACATCCTAGCTAGGACTTTCTACTTAATACAAGCCATTGCCGCATTGAGCAAGTAACCTCGATCGAGAAACATCCTTGCTAGGACTTTCTACGTAAACAAGCCATTACCGCATTGAGCAAGTAACCTCGATCTCCAAACATCCTAGCTAAGTCTTTATACGTAAAGCAAGCCATTACCGCATTGAGCAAGTAACCTCGATCTCCAAACATCCTAGCTAAGACTTTATACGTAAAGCAAGCCATTGCCGCATCGCGCAACTATCCTCGATCTCCAAACATCCTAGCTAAGACTTTATACGTAAACAAGCCATTGAAGCATTGAGCAATTAACTTCGAATCTCCAAACATCCTAGCTAGGACTTTCTACATAAACAAGCCATTGCCGCATTGAGCAAGTAATCTCGATCTCCAAACTTCCTAGCTAGGACGTTCTACGTAATACAAGCCATTGCCGCATTGAGCAAGTAACTTCGAATCTCCAAACATCCTAGCTAGGACTTTCTACGTAATACAAGCCATTGCCGAATTGAGCAAGTAACCTCGATCGAGAAACATCCTTGCTAGGACTTTCTACGTAAACAAGCCATTACCGCATTGAGCAAGTAACCTCGATCTCCAAACATCCTAGCTAAGTCTTTATACGTAAAGCAAGCCATTGCCGCATTGAGCAAATAACCTCGATCTCCAAACATCCTAGCTAAGACTTTATACGTAAAGCAAGCCATTGCCGCATCGCGAAACTATCCTCGATCTCCAAACATCCTAGTTAGGACGTTCTACGTAAACAAGCTATTGCCGCATTGAGTAAGTAATTTCGATCTCCAAACATCCTAGCTAGGACGTTCTACGTAAACAAACTATTGCCGCATTGAGTAAGTAACTTCGATCTCCAAACATCCTAGCTAGGACGTTCTACGTAAACAAGCTATTGCCGCATTGAGTAAGTAACTTCGATCTCCAAACGTCCTAGAGCTAGGACGTTCTACGTAAACAAGCTATTGCCGCATTGAGCAAGTAACTTCGAATGTTCAAACATCCTAGCTAGGACTTTCTACATAAACAAGCCATTGCCGCATTGAGTAAGTAACTTCGATCTCCAAACATCCTAGCTAGGACTTTCTACATAAACAAGCCATTGCCGCATTGAGTAAGTAACTTCGATCTCCAAACATCCTAGAGCTAGGACTTTCTACGTAAACAAGCCATTGCCGCATTGAGCAAGTAACTTCGAATGTTCAAACATCCTAGCTAGGACTTTCTACATAAACAAGCCATTGCCGCATTGAGCAAGTAACCTCGATCTCCAAACATCCTAGCTAGGACTTTCTACGTAAACAAGCCATTGCCGCATTTAGCAAGTAACCTCGATCTCCAAACATCCAAGCTAGGACGTTCTACGTAAACAAGCTATTGCCTCATTGAGCAAGTAACTTCGAATGTTCAAACATCCTAGCTAGGACTTTCTGCATAAACAAGCCATTGCCGCATTGAGCAAGTAACCTCGATCGAGAAAAATATATTGGACTATATATTACTTATTATTATTTAACCACAATTAATTGTTCCAAACCATAAGTAACTTCTGTAGTCTCGGTGTTTCTTCCTGGTGTTTTTTTAAACAGTGATTAAATATTTTAGAATAGGCTTGGAAAATGTTTTCAAGGTCTCCAAAATACTTTTACAAAAATTACACGCGAATTCGATGGCCACTGTTGCCACTGACGCTTAGCAAAAACAGCAAATTCTGCAAGTTTTTGGGGATTGTTTTTATTTTAAAATGTTACAATTCTGAAAACATTTTCGCAATAAATTCGAGAAAACCCCAATCAATAATAAAAGCTAATAATTTACACCATTAATTTAACTTCATTTAAAACAAAGCCACTATTACGTCTCAGAACTAAATTAACAAAGATTTTCATTGTATAAATGGGTTTCAATAAAGCTTGTAATTATAATTCGACTCGTGGCCTATGTTAATTTATATAAGGCCTCTCTTTTATATCTGTCTCCGCTTCCAACGTTGCATTGTACGAGGGTGCTACCATGAAGTGCTTGTTCATCTTTCTTACTTTAGCATTAATCTTGAGCCTCAGTTCTTCGTTTCGCACTACGAGAGCGCTCAAAGATAAAAAAATATCTCTTCAGCCCAGGATTATAGGAGGGAAGCAGGCATTTATAAATGAATATCCTTATATGGCTTTCGTCCACAGACGCGTAAGTACTAGTAAATACACACTGTACCATTGTAACAGACACATTGACAGTTTATTTTAAGGGTTAGTATTTACATTTTTAGTTTATACAATACTAGCAGAATACTCCTTCTTCGTACTGGGTTGACGAATATTGTATTGATTTAATTTGTATTTGTATTTGGGTTGAATTTAATTTACTGAAATTAAATCCCAATAAATATATCAAACTATAAAATTACCGATTATTGTCTTGAAAAACCAAGAGAAGGAAAAGCTTCTGCTTGCAACATGACATTTGTAAAGTATAACTAGCCTTGAAAGATAAATAACAACAAACATTTACTATTACCTGTTTAATGTGTTTAAGTGTGACTTTCACAGGCGATTACAAACAAATTTACTATCAGTTGATTAAGCCAAGTATAACATTGAGTCTAGATATTTGAGTGTTAAGGAAGTTTTCAAGGCCAGTGGGGCGGTGCCCTAATGGAGTTTCTAAATAAAAATAGGCCTATTTGTTAACCAGAAAATGTCTATGTAAAATTTCAGCTTATTGGGTCCAGTAGTTTTTACGTGATTGATTAACACACACACACACACACACACACACACACACACACACACACACACACACACACACACACACACACACACACACACACACACACACACACACACACACACACACACACACACACACACACACACACACACACACACACACACACACACACACACACACACACACACACACACACACACACACACATACACACACACAACACACACACGCACACAATCACACACATACACACACACACACACACACACACACACACACACACACACACACACACACACACACACACACATACACACACAATCACACACATACACACACACACACACACACACACACAAACACACACACTTACACATACACACACACACACACACAAATACACACACACACACACACACACACACACACACACACAAATACACACACACACACACACACACACACACACACACACACACACACACACACACACACACACACACACACATACACACAAATACACGCACACACACATACACACAAATACACGCACACACACACACATCGAAATATCGTTATATAATAGTATACTATTATCTATAGTATAGTTATCTATAGATAAACTAAATGTATAAAATATTCAACATCTTAGAATATGACATTTAGTTATATTTTACACAATTTCAGGAAATCGAACAATTTGAAACTTACAAATACGCACATGTACAATAAAAAAAAGTTTAAGATTTTGAAGCTATGCTTCAGCTAGATTTTAATTATTTTGCTCACGTAGCCTTTTTTCAAATCCTAGCATTAGTTCTGACTCCCGCTATGTATATTTATATATTTTGTTCAGAATTTCAATAGTTATTAATATATTATTTTCTCAAAAACTCAAGTTCAATTACATTTTTTTTCTGTAGTTGATGACACTCGATGTTAATAGAGTAAATTAGCCTAATTTGGGGGACAATAACTTTTATAAAAATGCTGTTTTGGTTCTTTGTTATACAATATATCAATACAAGAACTACATTAGTACTCTTACTCTTTTACATGATTAAAACACAAACTAACAAAATACTTTTTGAGTAGTTAATTAAAAATTCATTAATCATTCATTTTAAAAAAATTATAGTTTCCCCAACTTAGGAACTGAGAGGCTAATTTGGGATGCTGATGAAAATACATGAAGCTATATGGGAAAATGTAAAAACATGAACTTTTTTAACTTTTATTAGCATATGTTTAGAGCACTAAGCTTTAATGTAAAATGTTTAAAGATGTTTAAAAATTACAGAAGGTAAAAAATGTCAAAAGTTACAGGGTATAAATAAAAACAAAAAGTTTACAGGGTGTAAATAAAAATGTCAAAAGCTACAGGGTATAAATAAAAACATCAAAGTTTACATGGTGTGAATAAAAACGTCAAACGTTACAGGGTTTAATTGCCTAGGTCTAAAACCTCAATAGTTACAGGGTGTAAATAAAAACGTCGAAGGTTATTGGATGTAAATAAAAACGCCAAAGGTTACAGGGTGTAAAAAACGTCAAAAGTTTCAGGGTTTAATTGCCTAGGTCTAAAACCTCAATAGTTACAGGGTGTAAATAAAAACATCAAAGTTTACATGGTGTAAATAGAAACGTCAAAAGTTACAGGGTGTGAATAAAAACGTCAAAAGTTACAGGGTTTAATTGCCTAGGTCTAAAACCTCAATAGTTACAGGGTGTAAATAAAAACGTCGAAGGTTATTGGATGTAAATAAAAACGCCAAAGGTTACAGGGTGTAAAAAACGTCAAAAGTTTCAGGGTTTAATTGCCTAGGTCTAAAACCTCAATAGTTACAGGGTGTAAATAAAAACATCAAAGTTTACATGGTGTAAATAGAAACGTCAAAAGTTACAGGGTGTAAATAAAAACATCAAAGTTTTCATGGTGTAAATAGAAACGTCAAAAGTTACAGGGTGTAAATAAAAACATCAAAGTTTACAGGGTGTAAATAGAAACGTCAAAAGTTACAGGGTGTAAATAAAAACATCAAAGTTTACATGGTGTAAATAGAAACGCCAAAAGTTACAGGGTGTAAGTAAAAACATGAAAGTTTACATGGTGTAAATATAAATGTCAAAAGTTACAGGGTGTGAATAAAAACGTCAAAAGTTACAGGGTTTAATTGCCTAGGTCTAAAACCTCAATAGTTACAGGGTGTAAATAAAAACGTCGAAGGTTATTGGATGTAAATAAAAACGCCAAGAGTTACAGGGTGTAAAAAACGTCAAACGTTTCAGGGTTTAATTGCCTAGGTCTAAAACCTCAATAGTTACAGGGTGTGAATAAAAAAATCAAAGTTTACATGGTGTAAATAGAAACGTCAAAAGTTACAGGGTGTAAATAAAAACATCAAAGTTTACATGGTGTAAATAGAAACGTCAAAAGTTACAGGGTGTAAATAAAAATATCAAAGTGTACATGGTGTAAATAGAAACGTCAAAAGTTACAGGGTGTAAATAAAAACATCAAAGTTTACAGGGTGTAAATAGAAACGTCAAAAGTTACAGGGTGTAAATAAAACATCAAAGTTTACAGGGTGTAAATAGAAACGTCAAAAGTTACAGGGTGTAAATAAAACATCAAAGTTTACAGGGTGTAAATAGAAACGTCAAAAGTTACAGGGTTTAAATAAAAACATCAAAGTTTTCATGGTGTAAATAGAAACGTCAAAAGTTACAGGGTGTGAATAAAAACGTCAAAAGTTACAGAGTTTAATTGCCTAGGTCTAAAACCTCAATAGTTATAGGGTGTAAATAAAAACATCAAAGTTTACATGGTGTAAATAGAAACGTCAAAAGTTAAGGGTGTAAATAAAAACATCAAAGTTTACAGGGTGTAAATAGAAACGTCAAAAGTTACAGGGTGTAAATAAAACATCAAAGTTTACAGGGTGTAAATAGAAACGTCAAAAGTTACAGGGTGTAAATAAAAACATCAAAGTTTTCATGGTGTAAATAGAAACGTCAAAAGTTACAGAGTGTAAATAAAAACATCAAAGTTTTCATGGTGTAAATAGAAACGTCAAAAGTTACAGGGTGTGAATAAAAACGTCAAAAGTTACAGGGTTTAATTGCCTAGGTCTGAAACCTCAATAGTTACAGGGTGTAAATATAAACATCAAAGTTTACATGGTGTAAATAGAAACGTCAAAAGTTACAGGGTGTAAATAAAAACATCAAAGCTTACATGGTGTAAATAGAAACGTCAAAAGTTACAGGGTGTAAATAAAAACATCAAAGTTTACAGGGTGTAAATAGAAACGTCAAAAGTTACAGGGTGTAAATAAAAACTTCAAAGTTTACATGGTGTAAATAGAAACGGCAAAAGTTACAGGGTGTAAATAAAAACATCAAAGTTTTCATGGTGTAAATAGAAACGTCAACAGTTACAGGGTGTGAATAAAAACGTCAAAAGTTACAGGGTTTAATTGCCTAGGTCTAAAACCTCAATAGTTACAGGGTGTAAAAAAAACATCAAAGTTTACATGGTGTAAATAGAAACGTCAAAAGTTACAGGGTGTAAATAAAAACATCAAAGCTTACATGGTGTAAATAGAAACGTCAAAAGTTACAGGGTGTAAATAAAAACATCAAAGTTTACATGGTGTAAATAGAAACGTCAAAAGTTACAGGGTGTAAATAAAAACATCAAAGTTTACATGGTGTAAATAGAAACGTCAAAAGTTACAGAGTGTAAATAAAAACATCAAAGTTTACATGGTGTAAATAGAAACGTCAAAAGTTACAGGGTGTAAATAAAAACATCAAAGTTTACAGGGTGTAAATAGAAACGTCAAAAGTTACAGGGTGTAAATAAAACATCAAAGTTTACAGGGTGTAAATAGAAACGTCAAAAGTTACAGGGTGTAAATAAAAACATCAAAGTTTTCATGGTGTAAATAGAAACGTCAAAAGTTACAGGGTGTGAATAAAAACGTCAAAAGTTACAGGGTTTAATTGCCTAGGTCTAAAACCTCAATAGTTACAGGGTGTAAATAAAAACATCAAAGTTTACATGGTGTAAATAGAAACGTCAAAAGTTACAGAGTGTAAATAAAAACATCAAAGTTTACATGGTGTAAATAGAAACGTCAAAAGTTACAGGGTGTAAATAAAAACATCAAAGTTTACAGGGTGTAAATAGAAACGTCAAAAGTTACAGGGTGTAAATAAAAACTTCAAAGATTACATGGTGTAAATAGAAACGTCAAAAGTTACAGGGTGTAAATAAAAACATCAAAGTTTACATGGTGTAAATAGAAACGTCAAAAGTTACAGGGTGTAAATAAAAATATCAAAGTGTACATGGTGTAAATAGAAGCGTCAAAAGTTACAGGGTGTAAATAAAAACAATTAAGTTTACAGGGTGTAAATAGAAACGTCAAAAGTTACAGGGTGTAAATAAAAACATCAAAGTTTACAGGGTGTAAATAGAAACGTCAAAAGTTACAGGGTGTAAATAAAACATCAAAGTTTACAGGGTGTAAATAGAAACGTCAAAAGTTACAGGGTGTAAATAAAAACATCAAAGTTTTCATGGTGTAAATAGAAACGTCAAAAGTTTCAGGGTGTGAATAAAAACGTCAAAAGTTACAGGGTTTAATTGCCTAGGTCTAAAACCTCAATAGTTACAGGGTGTAAATAAAAACATCAAAGTTTACATGGTGTAAATAGAAACGTCAAAAGTTACAGGGTGTAAATAAAAACATCAAAGTTTACATGGTGTAAATAGAAACGTCAAAAGTTACAGGGTGTAAATAAAAACATCAAAGTTTACAGGGTGTAAATAGAAACGTCAAAAGTTACAGGGTGTAAATAAAAACTTCAAAGTTTACATGGTGTAAATAGAAACGTCAAAAGTTACAGGGTGTAAATAAAAACATCAAAGTTTACATGGTGTAAATAGAAACGTCAAAAGTTACAGGGTGTAAATAAAAACATCAAAGTTTTCATGGTGTAAATAGAAACGTCAAAAGTTACAGGGTGTGAATAAAAACGTCAAAAGTTACAGGGTTTAATTGCCTAGGTCTAAAACCTTAATAGTTACAGGGTGTAAATAAAAACATCAAAGTTTACATGGTGTAAATAGAAACGTCAAAAGTTACAGGGTGTAAATAAAAACATCAAAGCTTACATGGTGTAAATATAAACGTCAAAAGTTACAGGGTGTAAATAAAAACATCAAAGTTTACATGGTGTAAATAGAAACGTCAAAAGTTACAGGGTGTAAATAAAAACATCAAAGTTTACAGGGTGTAAATAGAAACGTCAAAAGTTACAGGGTGTAAATAAAACATCAAAGTTTACAGGGTGTAAATAAAAACATCAAAGTTTTCATGGTGTAAATAGAAACGTCAAAAGTTTCAGGGTGTGAATAAAAACGTCAAAAGTTACAGGGTTTAATTGCCTAGATCTAAAACCTCAATAGTTACAGGGTGTAAATAAAAATATCAAAGTTTACATGGTGTAAATAGAAACGTCAAAAGTTACAGGGTGTAAATGAAAACATCAAAGTTTACATGGTGTAAATAGAAACGTCAAAAGTTACAGGGTGTAAATAAAAACATCAAAGTTTACATGGTGTAAATAGAAACGTCAAAAGTTACAGGGTGTAAATAAAAACATCAAAGTTTACAGGGTGTAAATAGAAACGTCAAAAGTTACAGGGTGTAAATAAAAACTTCAAAGTTTACATGGTGTAATTAGAAACGTCAAAAGTTACAGGGTGTAAATAAAAACATCAAAGTTTACTTGGTGTAAATAGAAACGTCAAAAGTTACAGGGTGTAAATAAAAACATCAAAGTTTTCATGGTGTAAATAGAAACGTCAAAAGTTACAGGGTGTGAATAAAAACGTCAAAAATTACAGGGTGTAAATAAAAACATCAAAGTTTTCATGGAGTAAATAGAAACGTCAAAAGTTACAGGGTGTGAATAAAAACGTCAAAAGTTACAGGGTTTAATTGCCTAGGTCTAAAACCTCAATAGTTACAGGGTGTAAATAAAAACATCAAAGTTTACATGGTGTAAATAGAAACGTCAAAAGTTACAGGGTGTAAATAAAAACATCAAAGTTTTCATGGTGTAAATAGAAACGTCAAAAGTTTCAGGGTGTGAATAAAAACGTCAAAAGTTACAGGGTTTAATTGCCTAGGTCTAAAACCTCAAAAGTTACAGGGTGTAAATAAAAACATCAAAGTTTACATGGTGTAAATAGAAACGTCAAAAGTTACAGGGTGTAAATGAAAACATCAAAGTTTACAGGGTGTAAATTGAAACGTCAAAAGTTACAGGGTGTAAATAAAAACATCAAAGTTTACATGGTGTAAATAGAAACGTCAAAAGTTACAGGGTGTAAATAAAAACATCAAAGTTTACAGGGTGTAAATTGAAACGTCAAAAGTTACAGGGTGTAAATAAAAACTTCAAAGTTTACATGGTGTAAATAGAAACGTCAAAAATTACAGGGTATAAATAAACACATCAAAGTTTACATGGTGTAAATAGAAACGTCAAAAGTTACAGGGTGTAAATAAAAACATCAAAGTTTTCATGGTGTAAATAGAAACGTCAAAAGTTACAGGGTGTGAATAAAAACGTCAAAGTTTACATGGTGTAAATAGAAACGTCAAAAGTTACAGGGTGTAAATAAAAACATCAAAGCTTACATGGTGTAAATAGAAACGTCAAAAGTTACAGGGTGTAAATAAAAACATCAAAGTTTACATGGTGTAAATAGAAACGTCAAAAGTTACAGGGTGTAAATAAAAACATCAAAGTTTACATGGTGTAAATAGAAACATCAAAAGTTACAGAGTGTAAATAAAAACATCAAAGTTTACATGGTGTAAATAGAAACGCCAAAAGTTACAGGGTGTAAATAAAAACATCAAAGTTTACAGGGTGTAAATAGAAACGTCAAAAGTTACAGGGTGTAAATAAAACATCAAAGTTTACAGGGTGTAAATAGAAACGTCAAAAGTTACAGGGTGTAAATAAAAACATCAAAGTTTTCATGGTGTAAATAGAAACGTCAAAAGTTACAGGGTGTGAATAAAAACGTCAAACGTTACAGGGTGTAAATAAAAACATCAAAGTTTTCATGGTGTAAATAGAAACGTCAAAAGTTACAGGGTGTGAATAAAAACGTCAAAAGTTACAGGGTTTAATTGCCTAGGTCTAAAACCTCAATAGTTACAGGGTGTAAATAAAAACATCAAAGTTTACATGGTGTAAATAGAAACGTCAAAAGTTACAGGGTGTAAATAAAAACATCAAAGCTTACATGGTGTAAATAGAAACGTCAAAAGTTACAGGGTGTAAATAAAAACATCAAAGTTTACAGGGTGTAAATAGAAACGTCAAAAGTTACAGGGTGTAAATAAAAACATCAAAGCTTACATGGTGTAAATAGAAACGTCAAAAGTTACAGGGTGTAAATAAAAACATCAAAGTTTACATGGTGTAAATAGAAACGTCAAAAATTACAGGGTGTAAATAAAAATATCAAAGTGTACATGGTGTAAATAGAAACGTCAAAAGTTACAGGGTGTAAATAAAAACATTAAAGTTTACAGGGTGTAAATAGAAACGTCAAAAGTTACAGGGTGTAAATAATAACATCAAAGTTTACAGGGTGTAAATAGAAACGTCAAAAGTTACAGGGTGTTAATAAAACATCAAAGTTTACAGGGTGTAAATAGAAACGTCAAAAGTTACAGGGTGTAAATAAAAACATCAAAGTTTTCATGGTGTAAATAGAAACGTCAAAAGTTTCAGGGTGTGAATAAAAACGTCAAAAGTTACAGGGTTTAATTGCCTAGGTCTAAAACCTCAATAGTTACAGGGTGTAAATAAAAACATCAAAGTTTACATGGTGTAAATAGAAACGTCAAAAGTTACAGGGTGTAAATAAAAACATCAAAGTTTACATGGTGTAAATAGAAACGTCAAAAGTTACAGGGTGTAAATAAAAACATCAAAGTTTACAGGGTGTAAATAGAAACGTCAAAAGTTACAGGGTGTAAATAAAAACTTCAAAGTTTACATGGTGTAAATAGAAACGTCAAAAGTTACAGGGTGTAAATAAAAACATCAAAGTTTACATGGTGTAAATAGAAACGTCAAAAGTTACAGGGTGTAAATAAAAATATCAAAGTGTACATGGTGTAAATAGAAACGTCAAAAGTTACAGGGTGTAAATAAAAACATTAAAGTTTACAGGGTGTAAATAGAAACGTCAAAAGTTACAGGGTGTAAATAAAAACATCAAAGTTTACAGGGTGTAAATAGAAACGTCAAAATTTACAGGGTGTGAATAAAAACGTCAAAAGTTACAGGGTTTATTTGCCTAGGTCTGAATCCTCAATAGTTACAGGGTGTAAATAAAAACGTCGAAGGGTATTGGATGTAAATAAAAACGCCAAAAGTTACAGGGTGTAAAAAACGTCAAAAGTTTCAGGGTTTAATTGCCTAGGTCTAAAACCTCAATAGTTACAGGGTGTAAATAAAAACATCAAAGTTTACATGGTGTAAATAGAAACGTAAAAAGTTACAGGGTGTAAATAAAAACATCAAAGTTTTCATGGTGTAAATAGAAACGCCAAAAGTTACAGGGTGTAAATAAAAACATCAAAGTTTACATGATGTAAATAGAAACGTCAAAAGTTACAGGGTGTAAATAAAAACATCAAAGCTTACATGGTGTAAATAGAAACGTCAAAAGTTACAGGGTGTAAATAAAAACATAAAAGTTTACATGGTGTAAATAGAAACGTCAAAAGTTACATTGTGTAGATAAAAACATCAAAGTTTACATGGTGTAAATAGAAACGTCAAAAGTTACAGAGTGTAAATAAAAACATCAAAGTTTACATGGTGTAAATAGAAATGTCAACAGTTACAGGGTGTAAATGAAAACATCAAAGTTTACAGAGTGTAAATAGAAACGTCAAAAGTTACAGGGTGTAAATAAAACATCAAAGTTTACAGGGTGTAAATAAAAACGTCAAAAGTTA
The DNA here is from genome assembly GCA_036971475.1 of Prosapia bicincta. NCBI lineage: Eukaryota > Metazoa > Arthropoda > Insecta > Hemiptera > Cercopidae > Prosapia > Prosapia bicincta. The sequence goes on from JBAIZL010000002.1 coordinate 237,539,903, forward strand.
CAGGGTGTAAATAAAAATATCAAAGTGTACATGGTGTAAATAGAAACGTCAAAAGTTACAGGGTGTAAATAAAAACATTAAAGCTTACAGGGTGTAAATAGAAACGTCAAAAGTTACAGGGTGTAAATAAAAACATCAAAGTTTACAGGGTGTAAATAGAAAAGTCAAAAGTTACAGGGTGTAAATAAAACATCAAAGTTTACAGGATGTAAATAGAAACGTCAAAAGTTACAGGGTGTAAATAAAAACATCAAAGTTTTCATGGTGTAAATAGAAACGTCAAAAGTTACAGGGTGTGAATAAAAACGTCAAAAGTTACAGGGTTTAATTGCCTAGGTCTAAAACCTCAATAGTTACAGGGTGTAAATAAAAACATCAAAGTTTACATGGTGTAAATAGAAACGTCAAAAGTTACAGGGTGTAAATAAAAATATCAAAGTGTACATGGTGTAAATAGAAACGTCAAAAGTTACAGGGTGTAAATAAAAACATTAAAGTTTACAGGGTGTAAATAGAAACGTCAAAAGTTACAGGGTGTAAATAAAAACATCAAAGTTTTCATGGTGTAAATAGAAACGTCAAAAGTTTCAGGGTGTGAATAAAAACGTCAAAAGTTACAGGGTTTAATTGCCTAGGCCTAAAACCTCAATAGTTACAGGGTGTAAATAAAAACATCAAAGTTTACATGGTGTAAATAGAAACGTCAAAATTTACAGGGTGTAAATAAAAACATCAAAGTTTACATGGTGTAAATAGAAACGTCAAAAGTTACAGGGTGTAAATAAAAACATCAAAGTTTACATGGTGTAAATAGAAACGTCAAAAGTTACAGGGTGTAAATAAAAACATCAAAGTTTTCATGGTGTAAATAGAAACGTCAAAAGTTACAGGGTGTGAATAAAAACGTCAAAAGTTACAGGGTTTAATTGCCTAGGTCTAAAACCTCAATAGTTACAGGGTGTAAATAAAAACATCAAAGTTTACATGGTGTAAATAGAAACGTCAAAAGTTACAGGGTGTAAATAAAAACATCAAAGCTTACATGGTGTAAATAGAAACGTCAAAAGTTACAGGGTGTAAATAAAAACATCAAAGTTTACATGGTGTAAATAGAAACGTCAAAAGTTACAGGGTGTAAATAAAAACATCAAAGTTTACATGGTGTAAATAGAAACGTCAAAAGTTACAGAGTGTAAATAAAAACATCAAAGTTTACATGGTGTAAATAGAAACGCCAAAAGTTACAGGGTGTAAATAAAAACATCAAAGTTTACAGGGTGTAAATAGAAACGTCAAAAGTTACAGGTTGTAAATAAAACATCAAAGTTTACAGGGTGTAAATAGAAACGTCAAAAGTTACAGGGTGTAAATAAAAACATCAAAGTTTTCATGGTGTAAATAGAAACGTCAAAAGTTACAGGGTGTGAATAAAAACATCAAAAGTTACAGGGTTTAATTGCCTAGGTCTAAAACCTCAATAGTTACAGGGTGTAAATAAAAACATCAAAGTTTACATGGTGTAAATAGAAACGTCAAAAGTTACAGGGTGTAAATAAAAACATCAAAGCTTACATGGTGTAAATAGAAACGTCAAAAGTTACAGGGTGTAAATAAAAACATCAAAGTTTACAGGGTGTAAATAGAAACGTCAAAAGTTACAGGGTGTAAATAAAAACTTCAAAGTTTACATGGTGTAAATAGAAACGTCAAAAGTTACAGGGTGTAAATAAAAACATCAAAGTTTACATGGTGTAAATAGAAACGTCAAAAGTTACAGGGTGTAAATAAAAATATCAAAGTGTACATGGTGTAAATAGAAACGTCAAAAGTTACAGGGTGTAAATAAAAACATTAAAGTTTACAGGGTGTAAATAGAAACGTCAAAAGTTACAGGGTGTAAATAAAAACATCAAAGTTTACAGGGTGTAAATAGAAACGTCAAAAGTTACAGGGTGTGAATAAAAACGTCAAAAGTTACAGGGTTTAATTGCCTAGGTCTGAATCCTCAATAGTTACAGGGTGTAAATAAAAACGTCGAAGGTTATTGGATGTAAATAAAAACGCCAAAAGTTACAGGGTGTAAAAAACGTCAAAAGTTTCAGGGTTTAATTGCCTAGGTCTAAAACCTCAATAGTTACAGGGTGTAAATAAAAACATCAAAGTTTACATGGTGTAAATAGAAACGTCAAAAGTTACAGGGTGTAAATAAAAACATCAAAGTTTTCATGGTGTAAATAGAAACGTCAAAAGTTACAGGGTGTAAATAAAAACATCAAAGTTTACATGGTGTAAATAGAAACGTCAAAAGTTACAGGGTGTAAATAAAAACATCAAAGCTTACATGGTGTAAATAGAAACGTCAAAAGTTACAGGGTGTAAATAAAAACATCAAAGTTTACATGGCGTAAATAGAAACGTCAAAAGTTACAGAGTGTAAATAAAAACATCAAAGTTTACATGGTGTAAATAGAAACGTCAACAGTTACAGGGTGTAAATAAAAACATCAAAGTTTACAGAGTGTAAATAGAAACGTCAAAAGTTACAGGGTGTAAATAAAACATCAAAGTTTACAGGGTGTAAATAGAAACGTCAAAAGTTACAGGGAGTAAATAAAAACATCAAAGTTTTCATGGTGTAAATAGAAACGTCAAAAGTTACAGGGTGTGAATAAAAACGTCAAAAGTTACAGGGTTTAATTGCCTAGGTCTAAAACCTCAATAGTTACAGGGTGTAAATAAAAACATCAAAGTTTACATGGTGTAAATAGAAACGTCAAAAGTTACAGGGTGTAAATAAAAACATCAAAGTTTACATGGTGTAAATAGAAACGTCAAAAGTTACAGGGTGTAAATAAAAACATCAAAGTTTACAGGGTGTAAATAGAAACGTCAAAAGTTACAGGGTGTAAATAAAAACTTCAAAGTTTACATGGTGTAAATAGAAACGTCAAAAGTTACAGGGTGTAAATAAAAACATCAAAGTTTACATGGTGTAAATAGAAACGTCAAAAGTTACAGGGTGTAAATAAAAACATCAAAGTTTACATGGTGTAAATAGAAACGTCAAAAGTTACAGGGTGTAAATAAAAATATCAAAGTGTACATGGTGTAAATAGAAACGTCAAAAGTTACAGGGTGTAAATAAAAACATTAAAGTTTACAGGGTGTAAATAGAAACGTCAAAAGTTACAAGGTGTAAATAAAAACATCAAAGTTTACAGGGTGTAAATAGAAACGTCAAAAGTTACAGGGTGTAAATAAAACATCAAAGTTTACAGGGTGTAAATAGAAACGTCAAAAGTTACAGGGTGTAAATAAAAACATCAAAGTTTTCATGGTGTAAATAGAAACGTCAAAAGTTACAGGGTGTGAATAAAAACGTCAAAAGTTACAGGGTTTAATTGCCTAGGTCTAAAACCTCAATAGTTACAGGGTGTAAATAAAAACATCAAAGTTTACATGGTGTAAATAGAAACGTCAAAAGTTACAGGGTGTAAATAAAAATATCAAAGTGTACATGGTGTAAATAGAAACGTCAAAATTACAGGGTGTAAATAAAAACATTAAAGTTTACAGGGTGTAAATAGAAACGTCAAAAGTTACAGGGTGTAAATAAAAACATCAAAGTATTCATGGTGTAAATAGAAACGTCAAAAGTTTCAGGGTGTGAATAAAAACGTCAAAAGTTACAGGGTTTATTTGCCTAGGCCTAAAACCTCAATAGTTACAGGGTGTAAATAAAAACATCAAAGTTTACATGGTGTAAATAGAAACGTCAAAAGTTACAGGGTGTAAATAAAAACATCAAAGTTTACAGGGTGTAAATAGAAACGTCAAAAGTTACAGGGTGTAAATAAACACTTCAAAGTTTACATGGTGTAAATAGAAACGTCAAAAGTTACAGGGTGTAAATAAAAACATCATAGTTTACATGGTGTAAATAGAAACGTCAAAAGTTACATTGTGTAAATAAAAACATCAAAGTTTACATGGTGTAAATAGAAACGTCAACAGTTACAGGGTGTAAATAAAAACATCAAAGTTTACAGACTGTAAATAGAAACGTCAAAAGTTACAGGGTGTAAATAAAACATCAAAGTTTACAGGGTGTAAATAGAAACGTCAAAAGTTACAGGGAGTAAATAAAAACATCAAAGTTTTCATGGTGTAAATAGAAACGTCAAAAGTTACAGGGTGTGAATAAAAACGTCAAAAGTTACAGGGTTTAATTGCCTAGGTCTAAAACCTTAATAGTTACAGGGTGTAAATAAAAACATCAAAGTTTACAGGGTGTAAATAGAAACGTCAAAAGTTACAGGGTGTAAATAAAACATCAAAGTTTACAGGGTGTAAATAGAAACGTCAAAAGTTACAGGGTGTAAATAAAAACATCAAAGTTTTCATGGTGTAAATAGAAACGTCAAAAGTTACAGGGTGTAAATAAAAACTTCAAAGTTTACATGGTGTAAATAGAAACGTCGAAAGTTACAGGGTGTAAATAAAAACATCATAGTTTACATGGTGTAAATAGAAACGTCAAAAGTTACAGGGTGTAAATAAAAACGTCAAAAGTTACAGGGTGTAAATAGAAACGTCAAAAGTTACAGGGTGTAAATAAAAATATCAAAGTGTACATGGTGTAAATAGAAACGTCAAAAGTTACAGGGTGTAAATAAAAACATTAAAATTTACATGGTGTAAATAGAAACGTCAAAAGTTACAGGGTGTAAATAAAAACATCAAAGTTTACAGGGTGTAAATAGAAACGTCAAAAGTTACAGGGTGTAAATAAAAACTTCAAAGTTTACATGGTGTAATTAGAAACGTCAAAAGTTACAGGGTGTAAATAAAAACATCAAAGTTTACTTGGTGTAAATAGAAACGTCAAAAGTTACAGGGTGTAAATAAAAACATCAAAGTTTTCATGGTGTAAATAGAAACGTCAAAAGTTACAGGGTGTGAATAAAAACGTCAAAAATTACAGGGTGTAAATAAAAACATCAAAGTTTTCATGGAGTAAATAGAAACGTCAAAAGTTACAGGGTGTGAATAAAAACGTCAAAAGTTACAGGGTTTAATTGCCTAGGTCTAAAACCTCAATAGTTACAGGGTGTAAATAAAAACATCAAAGTTTACATGGTGTAAATAGAAACGTCAAAAGTTACAGGGTGTAAATAAAAACATCAAAGTTTTCATGGTGTAAATAGAAACGTCAAAAGTTTCAGGGTGTGAATAAAAACGTCAAAAGTTACAGGGTTTAATTGCCTAGGTCTAAAACCTCAAAAGTTACAGGGTGTAAATAAAAACATCAAAGTTTACATGGTGTAAATAGAAACGTCAAAAGTTACAGGGTGTAAATGAAAACATCAAAGTTTACAGGGTGTAAATTGAAACGTCAAAAGTTACAGGGTGTAAATAAAAACATCAAAGTTTACATGGTGTAAATAGAAACGTCAAAAGTTACAGGGTGTAAATAAAAACATCAAAGTTTACAGGGTGTAAATTGAAACGTCAAAAGTTACAGGGTGTAAATAAAAACTTCAAAGTTTACATGGTGTAAATAGAAACGTCAAAAATTACAGGGTATAAATAAACACATCAAAGTTTACATGGTGTAAATAGAAACGTCAAAAGTTACAGGGTGTAAATAAAAACATCAAAGTTTTCATGGTGTAAATAGAAACGTCAAAAGTTACAGGGTGTGAATAAAAACGTCAAAGTTTACATGGTGTAAATAGAAACGTCAAAAGTTACAGGGTGTAAATAAAAACATCAAAGCTTACATGGTGTAAATAGAAACGTCAAAAGTTACAGGGTGTAAATAAAAACATCAAAGTTTACATGGTGTAAATAGAAACGTCAAAAGTTACAGGGTGTAAATAAAAACATCAAAGTTTACATGGTGTAAATAGAAACATCAAAAGTTACAGAGTGTAAATAAAAACATCAAAGTTTACATGGTGTAAATAGAAACGCCAAAAGTTACAGGGTGTAAATAAAAACATCAAAGTTTACAGGGTGTAAATAGAAACGTCAAAAGTTACAGGGTGTAAATAAAACATCAAAGTTTACAGGGTGTAAATAGAAACGTCAAAAGTTACAGGGTGTAAATAAAAACATCAAAGTTTTCATGGTGTAAATAGAAACGTCAAAAGTTACAGGGTGTGAATAAAAACGTCAAACGTTACAGGGTGTAAATAAAAACATCAAAGTTTTCATGGTGTAAATAGAAACGTCAAAAGTTACAGGGTGTGAATAAAAACGTCAAAAGTTACAGGGTTTAATTGCCTAGGTCTAAAACCTCAATAGTTACAGGGTGTAAATAAAAACATCAAAGTTTACATGGTGTAAATAGAAACGTCAAAAGTTACAGGGTGTAAATAAAAACATCAAAGCTTACATGGTGTAAATAGAAACGTCAAAAGTTACAGGGTGTAAATAAAAACATCAAAGTTTACAGGGTGTAAATAGAAACGTCAAAAGTTACAGGGTGTAAATAAAAACATCAAAGCTTACATGGTGTAAATAGAAACGTCAAAAGTTACAGGGTGTAAATAAAAACATCAAAGTTTACATGGTGTAAATAGAAACGTCAAAAATTACAGGGTGTAAATAAAAATATCAAAGTGTACATGGTGTAAATAGAAACGTCAAAAGTTACAGGGTGTAAATAAAAACATTAAAGTTTACAGGGTGTAAATAGAAACGTCAAAAGTTACAGGGTGTAAATAATAACATCAAAGTTTACAGGGTGTAAATAGAAACGTCAAAAGTTACAGGGTGTTAATAAAACATCAAAGTTTACAGGGTGTAAATAGAAACGTCAAAAGTTACAGGGTGTAAATAAAAACATCAAAGTTTTCATGGTGTAAATAGAAACGTCAAAAGTTTCAGGGTGTGAATAAAAACGTCAAAAGTTACAGGGTTTAATTGCCTAGGTCTAAAACCTCAATAGTTACAGGGTGTAAATAAAAACATCAAAGTTTACATGGTGTAAATAGAAACGTCAAAAGTTACAGGGTGTAAATAAAAACATCAAAGTTTACATGGTGTAAATAGAAACGTCAAAAGTTACAGGGTGTAAATAAAAACATCAAAGTTTACAGGGTGTAAATAGAAACGTCAAAAGTTACAGGGTGTAAATAAAAACTTCAAAGTTTACATGGTGTAAATAGAAACGTCAAAAGTTACAGGGTGTAAATAAAAACATCAAAGTTTACATGGTGTAAATAGAAACGTCAAAAGTTACAGGGTGTAAATAAAAATATCAAAGTGTACATGGTGTAAATAGAAACGTCAAAAGTTACAGGGTGTAAATAAAAACATTAAAGTTTACAGGGTGTAAATAGAAACGTCAAAAGTTACAGGGTGTAAATAAAAACATCAAAGTTTACAGGGTGTAAATAGAAACGTCAAAATTTACAGGGTGTGAATAAAAACGTCAAAAGTTACAGGGTTTATTTGCCTAGGTCTGAATCCTCAATAGTTACAGGGTGTAAATAAAAACGTCGAAGGGTATTGGATGTAAATAAAAACGCCAAAAGTTACAGGGTGTAAAAAACGTCAAAAGTTTCAGGGTTTAATTGCCTAGGTCTAAAACCTCAATAGTTACAGGGTGTAAATAAAAACATCAAAGTTTACATGGTGTAAATAGAAACGTAAAAAGTTACAGGGTGTAAATAAAAACATCAAAGTTTTCATGGTGTAAATAGAAACGCCAAAAGTTACAGGGTGTAAATAAAAACATCAAAGTTTACATGATGTAAATAGAAACGTCAAAAGTTACAGGGTGTAAATAAAAACATCAAAGCTTACATGGTGTAAATAGAAACGTCAAAAGTTACAGGGTGTAAATAAAAACATAAAAGTTTACATGGTGTAAATAGAAACGTCAAAAGTTACATTGTGTAGATAAAAACATCAAAGTTTACATGGTGTAAATAGAAACGTCAAAAGTTACAGAGTGTAAATAAAAACATCAAAGTTTACATGGTGTAAATAGAAATGTCAACAGTTACAGGGTGTAAATGAAAACATCAAAGTTTACAGAGTGTAAATAGAAACGTCAAAAGTTACAGGGTGTAAATAAAACATCAAAGTTTACAGGGTGTAAATAAAAACGTCAAAAGTTACAGGGTGTAAATAAAAATATCAAAGTGTACATGGTGTAAATAGAAACGTCAAAAGTTACAGGGTGTAAATAAAAACATTAAAGCTTACAGGGTGTAAATAGAAACGTCAAAAGTTACAGGGTGTAAATAAAAACATCAAAGTTTACAGGGTGTAAATAGAAAAGTCAAAAGTTACAGGGTGTAAATAAAACATCAAAGTTTACAGGATGTAAATAGAAACGTCAAAAGTTACAGGGTGTAAATAAAAACATCAAAGTTTTCATGGTGTAAATAGAAACGTCAAAAGTTACAGGGTGTGAATAAAAACGTCAAAAGTTACAGGGTTTAATTGCCTAGGTCTAAAACCTCAATAGTTACAGGGTGTAAATAAAAACATCAAAGTTTACATGGTGTAAATAGAAACGTCAAAAGTTACAGGGTGTAAATAAAAATATCAAAGTGTACATGGTGTAAATAGAAACGTCAAAAGTTACAGGGTGTAAATAAAAACATTAAAGTTTACAGGGTGTAAATAGAAACGTCAAAAGTTACAGGGTGTAAATAAAAACATCAAAGTTTTCATGGTGTAAATAGAAACGTCAAAAGTTTCAGGGTGTGAATAAAAACGTCAAAAGTTACAGGGTTTAATTGCCTAGGCCTAAAACCTCAATAGTTACAGGGTGTAAATAAAAACATCAAAGTTTACATGGTGTAAATAGAAACGTCAAAATTTACAGGGTGTAAATAAAAACATCAAAGTTTACATGGTGTAAATAGAAACGTCAAAAGTTACAGGGTGTAAATAAAAACATCAAAGTTTACATGGTGTAAATAGAAACGTCAAAAGTTACAGGGTGTAAATAAAAACATCAAAGTTTTCATGGTGTAAATAGAAACGTCAAAAGTTACAGGGTGTGAATAAAAACGTCAAAAGTTACAGGGTTTAATTGCCTAGGTCTAAAACCTCAATAGTTACAGGGTGTAAATAAAAACATCAAAGTTTACATGGTGTAAATAGAAACGTCAAAAGTTACAGGGTGTAAATAAAAACATCAAAGCTTACATGGTGTAAATAGAAACGTCAAAAGTTACAGGGTGTAAATAAAAACATCAAAGTTTACATGGTGTAAATAGAAACGTCAAAAGTTACAGGGTGTAAATAAAAACATCAAAGTTTACATGGTGTAAATAGAAACGTCAAAAGTTACAGAGTGTAAATAAAAACATCAAAGTTTACATGGTGTAAATAGAAACGCCAAAAGTTACAGGGTGTAAATAAAAACATCAAAGTTTACAGGGTGTAAATAGAAACGTCAAAAGTTACAGGTTGTAAATAAAACATCAAAGTTTACAGGGTGTAAATAGAAACGTCAAAAGTTACAGGGTGTAAATAAAAACATCAAAGTTTTCATGGTGTAAATAGAAACGTCAAAAGTTACAGGGTGTGAATAAAAACATCAAAAGTTACAGGGTTTAATTGCCTAGGTCTAAAACCTCAATAGTTACAGGGTGTAAATAAAAACATCAAAGTTTACATGGTGTAAATAGAAACGTCAAAAGTTACAGGGTGTAAATAAAAACATCAAAGCTTACATGGTGTAAATAGAAACGTCAAAAGTTACAGGGTGTAAATAAAAACATCAAAGTTTACAGGGTGTAAATAGAAACGTCAAAAGTTACAGGGTGTAAATAAAAACTTCAAAGTTTACATGGTGTAAATAGAAACGTCAAAAGTTACAGGGTGTAAATAAAAACATCAAAGTTTACATGGTGTAAATAGAAACGTCAAAAGTTACAGGGTGTAAATAAAAATATCAAAGTGTACATGGTGTAAATAGAAACGTCAAAAGTTACAGGGTGTAAATAAAAACATTAAAGTTTACAGGGTGTAAATAGAAACGTCAAAAGTTACAGGGTGTAAATAAAAACATCAAAGTTTACAGGGTGTAAATAGAAACGTCAAAAGTTACAGGGTGTGAATAAAAACGTCAAAAGTTACAGGGTTTAATTGCCTAGGTCTGAATCCTCAATAGTTACAGGGTGTAAATAAAAACGTCGAAGGTTATTGGATGTAAATAAAAACGCCAAAAGTTACAGGGTGTAAAAAACGTCAAAAGTTTCAGGGTTTAATTGCCTAGGTCTAAAACCTCAATAGTTACAGGGTGTAAATAAAAACATCAAAGTTTACATGGTGTAAATAGAAACGTCAAAAGTTACAGGGTGTAAATAAAAACATCAAAGTTTTCATGGTGTAAATAGAAACGTCAAAAGTTACAGGGTGTAAATAAAAACATCAAAGTTTACATGGTGTAAATAGAAACGTCAAAAGTTACAGGGTGTAAATAAAAACATCAAAGCTTACATGGTGTAAATAGAAACGTCAAAAGTTACAGGGTGTAAATAAAAACATCAAAGTTTACATGGCGTAAATAGAAACGTCAAAAGTTACAGAGTGTAAATAAAAACATCAAAGTTTACATGGTGTAAATAGAAACGTCAACAGTTACAGGGTGTAAATAAAAACATCAAAGTTTACAGAGTGTAAATAGAAACGTCAAAAGTTACAGGGTGTAAATAAAACATCAAAGTTTACAGGGTGTAAATAGAAACGTCAAAAGTTACAGGGAGTAAATAAAAACATCAAAGTTTTCATGGTGTAAATAGAAACGTCAAAAGTTACAGGGTGTGAATAAAAACGTCAAAAGTTACAGGGTTTAATTGCCTAGGTCTAAAACCTCAATAGTTACAGGGTGTAAATAAAAACATCAAAGTTTACATGGTGTAAATAGAAACGTCAAAAGTTACAGGGTGTAAATAAAAACATCAAAGTTTACATGGTGTAAATAGAAACGTCAAAAGTTACAGGGTGTAAATAAAAACATCAAAGTTTACAGGGTGTAAATAGAAACGTCAAAAGTTACAGGGTGTAAATAAAAACTTCAAAGTTTACATGGTGTAAATAGAAACGTCAAAAGTTACAGGGTGTAAATAAAAACATCAAAGTTTACATGGTGTAAATAGAAACGTCAAAAGTTACAGGGTGTAAATAAAAACATCAAAGTTTACATGGTGTAAATAGAAACGTCAAAAGTTACAGGGTGTAAATAAAAATATCAAAGTGTACATGGTGTAAATAGAAACGTCAAAAGTTACAGGGTGTAAATAAAAACATTAAAGTTTACAGGGTGTAAATAGAAACGTCAAAAGTTACAAGGTGTAAATAAAAACATCAAAGTTTACAGGGTGTAAATAGAAACGTCAAAAGTTACAGGGTGTAAATAAAACATCAAAGTTTACAGGGTGTAAATAGAAACGTCAAAAGTTACAGGGTGTAAATAAAAACATCAAAGTTTTCATGGTGTAAATAGAAACGTCAAAAGTTACAGGGTGTGAATAAAAACGTCAAAAGTTACAGGGTTTAATTGCCTAGGTCTAAAACCTCAATAGTTACAGGGTGTAAATAAAAACATCAAAGTTTACATGGTGTAAATAGAAACGTCAAAAGTTACAGGGTGTAAATAAAAATATCAAAGTGTACATGGTGTAAATAGAAACGTCAAAATTACAGGGTGTAAATAAAAACATTAAAGTTTACAGGGTGTAAATAGAAACGTCAAAAGTTACAGGGTGTAAATAAAAACATCAAAGTATTCATGGTGTAAATAGAAACGTCAAAAGTTTCAGGGTGTGAATAAAAACGTCAAAAGTTACAGGGTTTATTTGCCTAGGCCTAAAACCTCAATAGTTACAGGGTGTAAATAAAAACATCAAAGTTTACATGGTGTAAATAGAAACGTCAAAAGTTACAGGGTGTAAATAAAAACATCAAAGTTTACAGGGTGTAAATAGAAACGTCAAAAGTTACAGGGTGTAAATAAACACTTCAAAGTTTACATGGTGTAAATAGAAACGTCAAAAGTTACAGGGTGTAAATAAAAACATCATAGTTTACATGGTGTAAATAGAAACGTCAAAAGTTACATTGTGTAAATAAAAACATCAAAGTTTACATGGTGTAAATAGAAACGTCAACAGTTACAGGGTGTAAATAAAAACATCAAAGTTTACAGACTGTAAATAGAAACGTCAAAAGTTACAGGGTGTAAATAAAACATCAAAGTTTACAGGGTGTAAATAGAAACGTCAAAAGTTACAGGGAGTAAATAAAAACATCAAAGTTTTCATGGTGTAAATAGAAACGTCAAAAGTTACAGGGTGTGAATAAAAACGTCAAAAGTTACAGGGTTTAATTGCCTAGGTCTAAAACCTTAATAGTTACAGGGTGTAAATAAAAACATCAAAGTTTACAGGGTGTAAATAGAAACGTCAAAAGTTACAGGGTGTAAATAAAACATCAAAGTTTACAGGGTGTAAATAGAAACGTCAAAAGTTACAGGGTGTAAATAAAAACATCAAAGTTTTCATGGTGTAAATAGAAACGTCAAAAGTTACAGGGTGTAAATAAAAACTTCAAAGTTTACATGGTGTAAATAGAAACGTCAAAAGTTACAGGGTGTAAATAAAAACATCATAGTTTACATGGTGTAAATAGAAACGTCAAAAGTTACAGGGTGTAAATAAAAACGTCAAAAGTTACAGGGTGTAAATAGAAACGTCAAAAGTTACAGGGTGTAAATAAAAATATCAAAGTGTACATGGTGTAAATAGAAACGTCAAAAGTTACAGGGTGTAAATAAAAACATTAAAATTTACAGGGTGTAAATAGAAACGTCAAAAGTTACAGGGTGTAAATAAAAACATCAAAGTTTACAGGGTGTAAATAGAAACGTCAAACGTTACAGGGTGTGAATAAAAACGTCAAAAGTTACAGGGTTTAATTGCCTAGGTCTGAATCCTCAATAGTTACAGGGTGTAAATAAAAACGTCGAAGGTTATTGGATGTAAATAAAAACGCCAAAAGTTACAGGGTGTAAAAAACGTCAAAAGTTTCAGTGTGTAAATAAAAACATCAAAGTTTATGGGGTGTAATTAAAAACGTCAAAAAATACTTTGGCAACATAGGATGATAAAATTGTTATATTGTAATTAATGCAGATTGGAAACTTGAATCAATGGTCACTATGACTGCAGCTATGTTACGTCAGCTCTGAAAGAGGTCTACTTGCTTCAACCTATGAGGAAGTGCAAGGTAGGTGCTACAAGTGACGAAGATGCCCGATACTTGGCTGATATAGGGAGTGGGAAGAAGATTGAGTGTCTTGGGCCATTTAGAGTTTCTTTAAATTATGTCCATACACTTCGCTTACTTGAACTAGGCCTGATTTCTAGCAAGATTAAAAATATTGGAAGATAAATAAAGACAAAATGTATAAACTGAATAGGATCTGTGCCCATTCATAGTGTTCAATGTGTCTGTTGACTTTTTTTTTATCAACTCCAACATAAATATTAATTGTATGTTTATAGAATAGTAGTGCATCCATATATAAATATTATCAACTAACAAAATTACCGTACATTATAGATTCAGATTTAAAATTTAAAATTAATTTTATTTTACATTAATCTTAGAAATTATTATAATTTCCAATTGTGTATTTGGTGAATAGTTAGCATGTACAGGTGTATAGATGGTAATATACCATTTGCAGATACTTGAGTAAAATCAATGTATAATATTAAAAAAAAGTAAAACTTCAGATCTACATATGGAGATTATGAATCCAACAGAGTCGCGGTAAATAGAACATACAGTTTATATATCACACACACAAATATCAAAGGCAAATGTAAAGTAAACAAGCGCTTCCTGTTGTGTCGGGAAAAACTCGATCTTTTTTAAAAATGTTTAAATGAAATTAATAAAACAACATAGATACTTCATACGTTACTCGTCAAAACTACGCGAATAACAGATATCATTTTCTATTTAAAAGTCATCACACAAAGCTGTGGTGGGCGAAGAGTTACATTTTCAATTTAAAATATTATAAGCATGACCTATGGAAACGATTTTTGTAAAATAGAAAGTTGAAAATGTATAAGACGTCTATGTCTTATATCATGTGAATATTACATGTATTTGAAAAATAATTATGCTACATACAGAAATGTAATAGAAGATTAATTTTAATATCACGAAGACATAACCCTGTGATTTACAACTTTGCGTTCTGAATCAAGAATTACAATTTCTACCTAATAATTTGCGAGTGGAGATAGTTTCTAGTATAGTGTTTATGGTGTTTGTTTCAGTGGATGTATAAAAACAGTACTTACAAGATACGGATCGTAGCCTCTTGCGGTTCCACAGTGCTAAACCGTCGGTTCGTTATGACTGCTGCTCACTGTATCCGTAAGTGTCCATGTGTGGATCTTGATGATTCCCAATGTCGGACGTGTAAGCAGCCCGACATAGCTCAGTACCTTGTTTACGCTGGCAGCTCAGTGCCAAAGTATGCATCCGAGACATCCGCCATCAAAGCTGTGCACATCCACCCTGAGTATAAATACAATGATATGGCCCACGAGTAAGTATGCCAATCACCCTATCTAAATCCTTTCTGCTTCTTCTACAATTATATGGTCCACGAGTAAGTATGTCTACTACCTCATCTAATTATTTTCTGCTTCTTCTACGATATGGCCCACGAGTAAGTATGTCTACTGCCACATCTAATTATTTTCTGCTTCTTCTACGATGATATGGCCCACGAGTAAGTATGTCTACTGCCACATCTAATTCTTCTCTGCTTCTTCTATGATATGGCCCACGAGTAAGTATGTCTACTGCCGCATCTAATTCTTCTCTGCTTCTTTTACGATATGGCCCACGAGTAAGTATGTCTACGGCCACATCTAATTATTTTCTGCTTCTTCTACGATATGGCCCACGAGTAAGTATGTCTACTGCCACATCTAATTATTTTCTGCTTCTTCTACGATGATATGGCCCACGAGTAAGTATGTCTACGGCCACATCTAATTATTTTCTGCTTCTTCTACGATATGGCCCACGAGTAAGTATGTCTACTGCCACATCTAATTATTTTCTGCTTCTTCTACGATGATATGGCCCACGAGTAAGTATGTCTACTGCCACATCTAATTCTTCTCTGCTTCTTCTACGATATGGCCCACGAGTAAGTATGTCTACTGCCATATCTAATTCTTCTCTGCTTCTTTTACGATGATATGGCCCACGAGTAAGTATGTCTACTGCCACATCTAATTCTTCTCTGCTTCTTGTACGATATGGCCAACGAGTAAGTATGTCTACTGCCTCATCTAATTATTTTCTGCTTCTTCTACGATATGGCCCACGAATAAGTATGTCTACTGCCACATCTAATTATTTTCTGCTTCTTCTACGATATGGCCCACGAGTAAGTATGTCTACCGCCTCATCTAAATCCTTTCGGTTCTTCTACGATATGGTCTACGAGTAAGTATGTCTATTGCCACATCTAATTATTTTCTGCTTCTTCTACGATATGGTCCACCAGTAAGTATTCCTACTACTTGAACTAAATCATTTCTGCTTCTTCAACAATGATATGGGTCTACAAAACCAAATCGTTCGGATGAACGGTTTAGGAAGCCATAAGAGACAGCCATATCTTTTAATAAAATAATATGAAAAACATATTACGTTTGTGGTAGGTTTATTTAATTTTAATTTCGCATAATTTATTATTATTATTGCATATCAATTTCCTGTTCTATTTTACAGTTGTAAAAACCGATTTGACATTGCGATACTAGAGTTGGCCTCACCACTCACGATGGGAGCAAATATACAGCGAGTAAAACTAGTACGTCCTGGACAGGTCTTCCCTACTGGCTACACGTGCGAGGTGGTAGGCTGGGGCCTTACAAGCATAACAAAACCAAAACTATCGCAACTGACGAGGAAACTCAACGTCGCCAGGACGCCAATCATCTCGAATGAGCAGTGCGCCAAATATATCACGAGCCTTACAGGAAGACACATGTGTGATGGTACATACTTGTGTTCCGAGTCTCCGACTGACTCTGAAGCGCCATGCCAAGGGGACAGCGGAGGCCCGATCCTGTGCGACGGGGTACAAGTGGGCATCACATCTTTTGGTATCACCGGCTGCGTTGGTCCAGAGATGCCCCATGTATTCACCAGAATCGACGTCAGCTTGGAATGGATTAATAAAGTTATATCTGGTAATTAGTAAATGTTCATGTGTAACTGATGATGTGTAGTCAATAATGTTATGTGACTAGCACAAATGAATAAAGTTGTTTAGAATTCTGGAATTGTATTATTATCTAAGCTTCATTACAAATCTCACACAACTCTGATCATATAATAGAGGTTATAACAGAATCGTATTATGAATAATATTATTATTAAAAGTCTTTGGAAACAATAAGTTTTAGTTATTTTTCATTCATTAAGATAATTAAAATTATAACTGGTAAATAATATTTTTTGAGTTATTTTCATTCATTAAGTTATTTAAAGTTATAACTGGTAAATAACAAGTTTAAGTCATTTTTATTCATTAAGATAATTAAAGTTATAACTGGTAATAAATCTTTTACTTTTTTACAACTATTTAACAATTTTATTTAGAGTGAAGCCATTGTTAATTTCTTTATGAATCAAAATTCTAAATTATAATTTTCTGCAAAATTTTGTTAAATTTCAACTGATAAATGTGACTTTAAAAATGTCTTGCCTAAAACTTCACTTCCTCGATTCCCGGTCCTTTGGATCTTGTTGAGGCTGGGGTCTTCTTTCTTCCTCCCTTGATCTTTTGGATTTTTCGGACAGCGTAACCATGACTAGCGTTATAAATTTGACGATAGAAACGTTCTTGTAGACGCCATCTGGCCTGTAGGCTATTTTTTCTAGCTGCAAACCGACATAGTTTCGTTCGGCACTTGTGAATTTTGTAATTTTCAGACTCCCCTCAAAAACCTTCAGCTAGCGTTTATATTGGCCTCCCCGCACTTCCCCCTCTAGCAGTTTTACCTTGCAACTTTGATAGCTTATTTTCTTGTCCTAGTAGGTTTCTCCCTTACATGAACCAGCATGCTTGAATGCCGTTATCGTTCTTTTGTATTCTTTAAAATGTTTATTTTATTTAATTTTGCTGTAATTTTTTATTTACTTTAAGTTTTATGGTTTATGATTTCACTACTGACTTTTTCACAATTTACTTGTTATTTACAAATGTCAATGGTGGTCGTAGGTGGTCAGGTTCACTAGATGGTATTTATTTGTTATTACTTGCACTTAGTTATTGGCACTACACTCTCGGTTTCTCAAATTTATTTGTTAATTACAATTTTTATTATTGACTATAAAATATTGGATTCTTCCACTCTGTTATTCTACATGTATGCTTTGCTTTAATTTGTCTTTAATATAAACATTTTAACATTTTTTAGTTACAGTTTAATATTTTTAATTTCAAATTTAATTTAAAAATTTTTATTTCTTTAGATGGCAAGGGCAAAGGTCCCTTGCAGTGTTTGTGTGTGTGTGTGTGTGTGTGTGTGTGTGTGTGTGTGTGTGTGTGTGTGTGTGTGTATGTGTGTCTGTGTGTGTGTGTGTGTGTGTGTGTGTGTGTGTGTGTGTGTGTGTGTGTGTGTGTGTGTGTGTGTGTGTCTGTCTGTGTGTGTGTGTGTGTGTGTGTGTGTGTGTGTGTGTGTGTGTGTGTGTGTGTGTGTGTGTGTGTGTGTGTGTGTGTGTGTGTGTGTGTGTGTGTGTGTGTGTGTGTGTGTCTGTGCGTCTGTGTGTGTGTGTGTGTGTGTGTGTGTGTGTGTGTGTGTGTGTGTGTGTGTGTGTGTGTGTGTGTGTGTGTGTGTGTGTGTGTGTGTGTGTGTGTGTGTGTGTGTGTGTGTGTGTGTGTGTGTGTGTGTGTGTGTGTGTGTGTGTGTGTGTGTGTGTGTGTGTGTGTGTGTGTGTGTGTGTGTGTGTGTGTGTGTGTGTGTGTGTGTGTGTGTGTGTGTGTGTGTGTGTGTGTGTGTGTGTGTGTGTGTGTGTGTGTGTGTGTGTGTGTGTGTGTGTGTATGTGTGTGTGTGTGTGTTACTTGTTTTGAAATATGTTAGGTTTGAAAATTCTTTTACACAAAGAAATGTAAATTTAATTTTTACAGCTGATAGTTTGAATTTCTTCTTTGATAGTTTACAATTTGAACTAAAGACCTGATAGTTCTTCGTGTCAGTTTAGAACACTGATCCAAATGTATATTAACGACTTATAAACATTTTTTAAGGGCTGGATCACACAAAAATCCAATTATTTTCAGTTTTGCAAACCAGTCAAATTACAACTAGTTTCAGTATGCACAAAAGTAAATGGATCGTGAATTGAATTCATACATTCGTCTGGAGGCGGGAAATATTTTCTTGTAATGCAGTAGCACACAAAACTTGTGATTTATAATCGGCAAAGCTAAATGTACTTAGATGCTACTTTGTAACATTTTTCTTTATTTTTCTATTTTTCTAACAGATACTCTGGGTAGCTAAAATAAACGTATTCCTAGGGACAGTACCGGGCTTTGGGGGGTCGGCTGTTGAGTGGCGCTAAAGTATTGTTATAGGCCTAACTATAGGAAATTTCTTTAAAAGTTATTTGTATTGACTAAGAAAATTAACGTATATATAATTGAATAAAATTTTCGAATTATTTATTTTCTCAACTGCTTCAAAACTAATTTTTATTGAGAAACTAAAAAAAATCTACTAAGTAAAAAGTTCTTTCTTTTGAATTTGTTTAAGACCTAATAAAATTGATTTTAGAGTCTATTGAATCCAGTGATTAGACTCGCATCAGAATCTAATGAGAGAAAACCTAATCCATTGCGGTGTTTTGGTTTGATTCAAATCAGGGAAATAAGTTACAAAATACGAAAACAAAATGTTTATCTTCACCTTGTTATTTCAAGTTAGTTCCGATACAAATGCGTAAAAATGCACTGCCATGGAGCTAGGGAAGGCAACCATACGAGCGGCAGAACTCCTTACAAACACGTATCTAATGATAGTTCTCACAACCATGAGCGTAAAAGCGATATAAAAAATACGAGGTGTGAGCAGAATACGCAGAGTTATGAAAACCTTACTTATTTTATATTTTTAGGTCATGTAATAAAAGTTATAATCATGCCAATTAATTTTTCGTATACTCAAGTTTTCCAACTAAATATGAAATTTTTAAAACCAAGTTTGGAACTAAGTATTTAGTAAAGTTTTTGCAGTTGGATATACTTTTTAATAATGGTAAAACTATTTCATTTACTTTACCCTTACAAGGGCGCCGATAGAAATATTTCCCGACTAAATGCTAAAGCCTAAAGGCTTCCTAGGGATTACGAGCGGCACAGTTTGAAATGTGTCACGAAAAAAGCACCCAGCGAAATAAGCGCCAAACAGGAAGAGAAAATACCTGCGCCTGGGTAATCCACTCTATCGTGGCGAAAAAAGCCCCCACCAGGAAAATAAAATACCCTTGCCTGGGTATTCCACTTTATCATAGCGAAAAAAGCGACCAACGGGAAAAGAAAATACCCCGCCTGGGTATTCTACTCTATCGTAGCGAAAAAAAACAACAGGAAGAGAAAATACCTGCGCCTGGGTATTCCACTCTATCGTGGCGAAAAAGGCGCCCAACAGGAAAAGAAATTACCCCGCCTGGGTATTTCCCTATATCGTAGCGAAAAAAGCCCCCACCAGGAAAATAAAATACCCCCGCCTGGGTATTCCACTCTATCGTAACGAAAAAAACAACAGGAAGAGAAAATACCTGCGCCTGGGTATTCCACTCTATCGTGGCGAAAAAGGCGCCCAACAGGAAAAGAAATTACCCCGCCTGGGCATTCCCCTATATCGTAGCGAAAAAATCCCCCAACAGGAAAATAAAATACCCGCACCTGGGTATTCCACTCTATCGTAGCGAAAAAAGCGCCGAACAGGAAACGAAAATACCCCCGCCTGGGTATTCCACTCTAACGTAGCAAAAAAAGCCCATAACAGGAAAAGAAATACCCGCGCTTGGGTATTCTACTCTATCGTAGCGAAAATAGCACCCAACGTGAAAAAAAAATATCCCGCCTGGGTATTCCACTCTATCGTAACGAAAAAATCCCCCACCAAGGAAAAGAAAATACCCCGCCTGGGTATTCCACTCTATCGTAGCGAAAAAAGCCCCCACCAGCCAACTTTTTCCTCGATTGAATGCTCTTCTTCACCTCCAAACTGCTGTATGCTACATCTGGAGCTCCACATTGATGTTCATTCGTAGCCAAGACCTTCCCATTTTTATTTTTCATATCATCTCGACACCTTTGTGACCTCTGCTTTGAACATTGCCAGAATATAGTTCCCTTCAAATTTTGGCGTTTAAAGTTATAAGAGTAGCAATAGTGGCTACAGTGACACCTACAGCGGCCTGACGCCACACCGTTACAGAGGGTGAAAATTCCTGGTGCAATGACCTTAGGCTTAAATAGGGGTGGTGGTCAGGTCGGTTGGAGGCTTTTTTGTACATTCCTTTGAAAAGCACTGTATTATATAGGCACGGTGACCCTATTTTTATTAGTCTAAATTGGGACAAGCTACTTTTGGATGTAGTAGGTAAGAAACACTTAGACCCACAAAAGTTTTAAAGCAATAGATTTATTAGAATAGTACCATATCATATACATGTATTATAATCTAAATATTGCTTAAAAAGATCTATTTCTGTTCCTCAACAAAACTTTTAACAGTTAACAAAATCTGTTTAAGCTTATTTATTTATTAAAATTTTTATTTTGGCAAAGAACAAATGAATTACAACTTTAACGCATTAAGGTATTGCCGATACTTCATTGCACAATACTTTCTTTTATTCAGATCAGACAAAAAATTGTAATCATTTTACGAAGCAAAAAGGAACAATTGTTTCGAAACGCGTCAGCAATTAAGCCCATATGTATTCACTTAGTAAAATTCATTCATTTAATGCAGTTTAATCAATGGATTCAGGATGATTACAAGCAACTTCATTAGTAAAAGTTGAAATGCGCTTGAAATTCAGGACAAATATATTATTTTACGAGACTCCCGGACATAACTTTAAAAATCGGGACTGTCCTGATTTTTCAGGGATGGTCACCATATATATATATATATATATATATATATATATATATATATAGAGAGAGAGAGAGAGAGAGAGAGAGAGAGAGAGCTAAACAAATAAATTTAAAGAACTACGCTTTGTAAATCGTCACGGCCGGGTTTCTGCCATTCAATCAATAAACAGACCGTCCATTATTGACTCTGTCACATGTTAGTGCAACTCACCTCCTAAAAGCTTATAAGCTCTGGATGAAAATTATTAAAAATCGGGTTGTAAACGGAGTGTTTAAACAGTTTATTCTATTCAGTGCATATGAATGGATAAATTCTGTTTGTAATAAATAAAGCACCCACCTACATCACTAACAGCAAACAGAGCATATGCAGTATCAGGAGTACAGGATCCTTTAAGGGGTCTCTTAAATGATTAAATTCATTCTGTATAAATGTGTACTCCCTGTGCAAATGTATAGTAACTAAAAAGAAATAGTTTTTCAATAGTTTTTGATAATACACTGTAGTCAAAAGTTAAATTTATGAAAAGACTTTCTCCTGGCATAAATTATGAAAAAGCAATATTCGCAGCCTACTGCAATGTAAATGGTTTTGTTTTTTCATAGTTTAGAACCACAGTTTAATCCCTGAAAGGCAGTAAACATTTTGCATGTTCAAACTGATTTCAGAACTTTTAATATAACTGTTTTCAATGTATTTAACTTTGTTTAGTAATGAATATAATGTTATACGCAATTGGTCAGAATAAATAATTTTTACAAGTGTTTTAGTTACGAAATAACTGTCATTTTCATTAAATTGATTTTTTCATTCTTTCAATATAATGGCACTGTTTTCTGATCTTGTATTGTTTTTCTTATTCAAAAATTGCTTTATGATAAAAAAAAAACTAAGCTAACTTTTAAATATCAAACATTTGGAACAAATTCTCCATATATATAATTACATAGTTATAATAGACAGTTATCGGTTGATGTCTTTATATTACGCCAGAACTCTAGAAGGCCTACCATGTCCGATTAGGTCAGGGCTTGTCTATTTTTATATTTATGGGTTCCAAATATCTTACTGGAAGGCATATTTTATGAAGTTTGATTACAAACTTTTAGAATTATTTAATTTTTATTATTTTGCAAATTCGAAACAGCAAAGTTTTCGTTTCAGAATAGTGTCACATAGGGAGCAAATATCATTATTAAAACATTCATAACTTAATTGAACGACCGAAAAAATCTCTACGTGGATTTATAAAATTTAAAATAGCTCATTTTTCAAGGTGCATGAAGTATCTTATTGGACGGGGAATGATGGAAAGAATTGATTTCCTAATTTTTAAGCATTCGTCTCGCTTTAGTCAGTAATTTTGCAGTAAAAGAACTATCATTTCTATTGTTATATAGCGAACTTTTATGGCTATTGTTTTGTTCTTATTTAAATCCTTAGATTTTATTTTCTAATTAAAATCTTTTATAAAAACATTTTAATTACTTTCAGCATTTATTTTATACACTGAATTTCTTGTTTCATATAATGCAAATATATTAGATAAACAATTAAATTTACATAAACTTTGTATGTTCAGACTTCCTCTTATTTCTTATATCATATATTTTTAACATTTTCTTTTGTTTACTTTGTGAATAGATTTTACTACATATTGTTTTAAAAAAACAACTTATAACATTAAATAAAAAATAATTGAAAATATTGAGTCTTGAAAGCAGAATCGACCATGTTTTATAATTCTGCTAAAGGAAAACTAAAACAAGAACCTGTCCAATAGAATTATTACACATTATTTACAGAAATCAAATAACTAGCTGTATCTGATTTCCTACACCAGATTCATAACAATGAATAGTTCAGAGCCATCAGGCTGACTATCCTCAGAAATTTAAATAATTCAACATAACCTATTATACAAAACATTTAAAAGATACAAAACCTTAAAATTTTTTTCATTCTAATACTGGATTAAAGCGTAATTTTAAAAAACCTATCCAACATGTTATAAATTTATTAAAAGCAGGATAGATACATATAGCATTCAAATTTTACCAACTATCAAATTTAAACTTTTTAGTTACTTATTTTTACCTCCCAAACTTCCAATTATTTAGTTTTCGATATAGCCTTATCTTCCAAAACTAATCTCTTCATTGTGTTGGCTTCACTCATTTTTTTTTTACTTATGTCAGGGACAATTTTCTATTGTATTATAATACTTTTAAGGTTTAATTTGAAAAAAACCTCCTTTAGAATTGACCTCTTTTACTTGAAGATAATTTTGATACTGTTCCTCCATTGTGTTACTCTTCTTTCTGTTTTTACTCTGTTCAGTCCTTTGCGTCTATCCTTTTACTTTTAATTGTTGTTGTATTATGGTTATTTTTTAACATTTCATTTGGTCCCGTACCTTTACTCTTTTTAATTTTATTATTGTCGGCTGATACTTCAGCCCTAATTATTTTTACCTCACTCAGCTCTTTGCTTTTATCCTTTTAAAATTTTCTGTCTAGAGTTACTCTATATCTGTTTTATTTCAAAAATCTATTTGCATTCATCTTTTTAAATTTTATTATTGTTTGGTAGTACTACATGCCTTTTGCTTTTTACCTTGTTTGAAGCTTTATCCTTTTAAATTTTATCATTGGGTGTTACTCTTTTCCAGTTTATTTCCTTTTTCTTCACACCCATAGCTTTATCCTTTTAAATCTTAATATTTTTGTGTATTACTTTTCCCTATTTGATTTTAATTTATCCTTTTTAACTTTATTATCATTTTATGTTACTCTTTACCTAATTGTTTTTCCATAGTTTGGTCCTCTGCCTTTATCGAATTCCAGTTTATTGCCTGTTGTTACTCTGTACTAATTTCTTTTTTCTTAATTTTGGTTCATTGCCTTTATCCTCTTTTTCTTACTGTCATCTTTCACTCTATGTCGATTTTTATTTAGTTTTTTCATTGTCTTTATCTTTTTAAAATTTACTGTTTTCTGGTGCTACTCTATAGCTATTATACTTTCCCTTTATCTTTTTACATTTAATTGTCTCGTGTTAAACTATCCCTTTTAACACGAGTTTGGTTCTTTGCATTTATCCTTTTAAAATCTATTATTGTCTGGAGTTGCTCAGTTCATGATTGTCTTCACTTCATTCAGCCCATTGCAATATCATTTTAATTTTATTCTTATAAGATGTTACTGGAAAATTATTTGTATTTTCATCATTAAGCCCTTTGCCGTTACATATTTTGACCTTTAACTTTATCCTTTATAATTTTATTTCTACATAGCATGCTACTCTACTTATTTGTTTTCACATTTTTCAGCCCTTTGCTATCTCCTTTATAAATGTATTATTGTCTAGTGTTAGTGAATTCCTGTTTGTTTTTACATCCTTCAGTTCAATGCCTTATACTTTTAAAAATTAATACTGTCTAATGTTACTTTATTTCTGCTTGTTTTTGCATCATTTGCTCATTGCTTTATCCTTTCTAAATTTATTATTGCCTAGATTCTAGTGTTACTCGATTTCTGTTTGTGTTTACATTGTTTGAATCTACACTTTATTTTTTTAAAAATTATTATTGTTTAGTGTTACATTTTGCCTGTTGGTTTTATATATCATTTGCCCTTTGCTTTATCCTTTTAAAATTTATTCTTCACTGGCGTTACTTTATTTCTGTTTATTTTTACATCCTTAGGTCCTTTGGTTTCTCCTCTAAAATTTATTACTCTCTAATATTATTTTATTCCTGCTATTAATCACTTTAACGATAGTTTATGACTATCTGAACTTTAAGTTTTGTAAATTTGTGAAACTTACTGAGACAGAACGTTTTCAATCAATATGGGGCGACCTTATAAGATCTTCATATTCCTCAGAACGTAATGGACTACAAAATTCAAGGATTATTCCTGCTAGTTTTTACATCATTCAGTCCTTTCATGTTGTCTATTCCTTTCATGATTTCTATTCTTTTTATATTTATTGTTATCTGGTGTTGTTCTATTTCTGTTTGTTTTTACATAAATTGGTCTTTATAATTTTTTTTATATTTGTAAAACTTTATAATTATAAAATTTGCTTTATAATTATAAAATTCATAATTATTTGGTGTTACTATATTCCTTTTTGTTCTTACATCGTTTGACCTTCACTTTAACCTTTTTAACTTTGTTATTGTCTAGTGTTACTCTATTTCTGTTTGTATTTACATTACTCGTCCTTTGCTTTATCCTTTTAAAATTTATCAGGTATTACTCTAATGCTATTTGTTTTTAAATGTGTAATTCTTTCCCTGTAAACATTTCATATTTATTATTATTTGGTGCTACCAATTTCTATTTGATTTTACATCCTTCAGCCCTTAACCTTCATTCTTTTTCAAATTTTATTTTTTGTATTACTTTAAACCTCTGATTTTACTTCACTCGATACTCGATATTCTTTATTTTCCACTTCACTCAAAAGGCTTTGCCTTTTAATATTTTTCTGATATTTACTCTATTACTATTTTTTCTACATCTTGTTGTACTTTTATCAATTTAAAGTTTTATTGGTGGTTATTGCTCTAAACCTATTTGCTTTTACTTTTTCTACACTTTTCAAGTTTTTTCCACTTAGCTGGTAATTTCATTTTAATTGATTTGTTTTGGTTTACATTCCTGAAGGGTTTTCTATTAATTTTTGGTTTGTGTTTTACATTCTAAATTGTTCTATTCCTCTTCATATATACTAGGTATTTCTCCATTTTCCTGTAAATGTATTGTTTTGAAATTATTCTCCTGTTTTTAGATGAGTGACAGCGTAAGTAAATTTTATAGATGGAAAAATTTTATAAACTACAAAGGAAATCATAAAAATAACTATTACAGTATGCTTAGGGTGTGCATATTAATACATACAAAACTTACTACTTATAATATTCACATTTGTTGATTCGATCTTCACGTGAGCTATTAGTAATCACTAAACACTTTTAAATGTTTTAAACTTGCCTATAGTAGCACTTGCTTTGTTTGTTGAGGACGGCCGTTTCGGGAGATGTGTCCCATTGTCAACTCAGACCGTAACTTTGAGTAACAGAAAGAGTTACGGTCTGAGTTGACAATGGGATACATCTCCCAAAACGGCGATCCTCAACAAACAAAGTAAGTGCTATTATAGGCAAGTTTAAAACATTTAAAAGTGTTTATAATACTCATATTGTTAAATATTTTGCCATGTAACGGCAACATTGATTTCCGGAGGACCTTGACTCAATAAATGAAAAAAGTTGACATTTTTGCACATACCTCACTGGGCGAAGTACCACCACTTGTCGGACAGCTATTCGGGTGCACCCTTTCCCGCACTTATCATTTACCTAAGGAACTTAAGAGAAATCACATATAATTCCAAATGTCACTATTAATGCTAATAGTATCTTCGCCACACGACGGGAGAAACAAAGAAAGCAAAATCTACGTTACGTAGAGCGTAACGGGAAATATGTGTGATCTAAACCGAGCCTTGCTTAGAACTCACGAGAAACTACGTGACGACGAGAGTGACGGGAGGGATGTCGTTTTACCGACGTCTTGAAAGGATCTGGGCCGTACCGAACCTTGTAAGGGACAAAGGTTGGCCGATAAGGAGTCCCTCTCTGAAGCATTTACACTGTTTTTTAAATTATATTTAATTTAAAGAAAAGTACGTAACATACCGGGGCCTTGAATCCTCCTAGGATTCAAAGAAGAATACAATATAAGCTATCCCAGCATGAGAGAAAAAAAAACAATAATTAACAATAAACAAAATGAGAGTTCTTTACAAAAAACAAATATGCACTAATAAAAATAAAAATTCCTTTTCTAGAGACATGAGGAGAAATAATAACTTTATTCTGCACTAATGGACAGGGGGAAAACCTTATGAGAAGGTCGAGTTATAAGTCCTTGCTGTGTCTTGAGCTGAACAACTCGCACCACACCGTCCGTGCCAGGGAACACTTGTGTCACTCTTGCCAATGGCCAAGAGAGATGCGGAGTAGGTTGATGCACTAGCACTAGGTCGCCCACTTGCAGGTTGTCTGTCGTTTCCGTTCATTTGGTCCGCTGCTGTAGAGTATGAAGATATTCCAGCTGCCACCTTTTCCACACGCGTTAGTGAAAAGCATGGACGAGGTGCCAATGCTTAAGTAGATTAGTAGGGACTTCAGCCAGATTTCTTTCGGGTACGGCGACGAGTGGAGCTCCAATTAAAAAGTGTCCTGGGGTCAGAGCAGTGAGTTCGGAAGGATCGTTAGACAAAGGTGTGAGCGGTCTAGAGTTGAGGATTGACTCGACTTGAGTTGTCAGAGTCATGAATTCGGAGAGAGTTAGAACGTGTTCACCTATGACGCGATGCAAGTGATGTTCAGCGCTTTAAATTGCTCTTTCCCATAGCCCTCCTTGATGAGGTGCAGCAGGAGGATTGAAGTGGAAATTAACTCCACGTTGAAATGAAAATTCACAAACGAGATCTTGTTCTGAGGTCCTGAGTAGAGATCGCAGAGCATTGTCAGCTCCCACAAAGTTTGTTCCGCAGTCGTAATAGATGTGTTGACAAAGAACTCGTCTAGACATAAATCGAGTCAATGCTGCGATGAACGCGTCCGTCGAGAGATCAGTGACCACCTCAATGTGAACAGCCTTGGTGACAAGGCAAACAAAGACACAGATGTAAGCCTTGATGGTTCGAATAGAGCGTAGATTATGTACTTTCAGAGTGAAAGGACCACCATAATCAATGCCTGTGTTGAGAAATGGGCGAGTAGGGGTCAGTCGAGGTTGAGGTAAGTTTCCCATAAGAGGATTCTTATTTTTAGGTCGGTGCTTAAAGCACACAGTACACTTGAAGACGCGTGCACGGATTACATTCCTAGCACACAATATCCACACCTCTTGTGCGAGAAGAGATTGAGTGAGTTGAGCTCCAGAATGAAGGTACTTCCGATGATATAGGTCAATCAAGGAGTCAACCACAGGGTGTTTCTTAGGCAAAATCACCGGATGTTGCGTCTCATAACGAATCTGTGCTGCTTCGAGTCGTCCACCAACTCGCAGGACGCCATCGCTAACGAAATCCATTCAAATGGATCACCCGTGAAATGTTTGGTTCCAATTTTGGAAGTCGCAGTGGGATTTGCGACGAGAGTGAAGAGCTAGCTTCGGTTTTTTGCCTAGCAGCTTGTTTCGCTTCTACTGAAGCAACAGTGTAATTTATGCGAGAAACAAGATCATTAACCACAGCCGAAGTTGAGAAATTGGGAATAAAATCGTTCTTTTTCCAACGAGAGTTCATTGAATAAGTCCAATGTGTCTAAAAATTCTTGTTTAATGCTAGCGACAGAGGGAGCTCGGATCATTAATTCCTGCATGATCGCTTTATCAGAAATCTTTTGCGTGAGATCATAAATAGATTGGATCTGGGAAAATAGAGCTTCCTTCTTAGCAGTGATTACCCTTAGTGATTTGGCCATTTTTTAGAATTGAATTATATCCACAAAAACAATAAGGCTCTTTAAATACACTAACAAAATATGTTATACTAATAGCAAGAGCAATAGAGAAAGCATAAACGAGTTTCTCACAAGGAAATGTAAATATTGAATGTTTGAACTTATGAACGGACGTAGACAGTTGAAGTAAACAAATGTCTCTTATTCAATGTTACAATAACAAAATATATCTACAAATAATTGCAATAAGAAAAACGTTCAATACAATTTATGAAAAAATTGAATATTTTAAAAAGAAATAATAACAATTACATTGGACAGCATGTAACTGAATGATCTGCTTGAAAACAATAAGCCATAAATATAAATTTGCAATTTACAAGCAGTGAAATCATAGGTGACTTCTTTGAACATACTAAATAGTTAGCAGAAAATATTTATAAATATATTAGCCTATTAACATTAGCATGAGTGAGAAACATAAACTTTGAATAATACGAATGCCTTACAAATAGGCAAGCGTAGTTAATTGTAAATATATGCTTTCAGGGAGGGTTTGTTATAGTCTACTCTATTTGCAGAGCTGATAGATAAGAAATTGAGTGAGGTAAGCCTTGTAACAAGGACAAGATATTGCGTGCGGTTGGAAATATGTACGTCACTCATGTGGACATGTTTTAACATAAGACCTTTTTAAAATATCAGGCCCGGAAGACCAAAAATGTTAAATATTTTGCCATGTAACGGCAACATTGATTACCGGAGGCCCTTAACTCAATAAATGAAAAAAGTTGACATTTTTGCACATACCTCACTGGGCGAAGTACCACCACTTGTCGGACAGCTATTCGGGTGCACCCTTTCCCGCACTTATCATTTACCTAAGGAACTTAAGAGAAATCACATTAATTCCAAATGTCACTTTTAATGCTAATAGTATCTTCGCCACACGACGGGAGAAACAAAGAGAGAAAAATCTACGTCACGTATAGCGTAACGGGAAATGTGTTAGATCTAAACCGAGCCTTGCTTAGAACTCACGAGAAACTACGTCACGTCGAGAGTGACGGGAGGGATGTCGTTTTACCGACGTCTTAAAAGGAACTGGGCCGTACCGAACCTTGCAAGGGACAAAGGTTGGCCGATAAGGAGTCCCTCTCTGAAGCATTTACACTGTTTTTTTTAAATTATATTTAATTTTAAAAAAAAGTACGTAACACACACACACACACATATATATATACATGTATGTATGTGTGTGTGTGTACACAAGCAGCAAACATTCATTCATTGAAGCAAATAATGAAATAACATTGGTATTTATTTGTAAATTCTAGACCACGGTTAGGTTAGGTTAGGCAATTTTTCTTCGTTGACT
Source organism: Prosapia bicincta (assembly GCA_036971475.1). Taxonomy (NCBI): domain Eukaryota; kingdom Metazoa; phylum Arthropoda; class Insecta; order Hemiptera; family Cercopidae; genus Prosapia; species Prosapia bicincta. The sequence continues at coordinate 237,569,965 of JBAIZL010000002.1, forward strand.
TGATAACGGCAATATTACCACTTGCCTCAAATACTCCCCACAGTGTGCCTCAGAACCACTAATTGCCATCTGGAAATAGAAAAACTCATTAGAGCAAGGTGGCATATACAGCTACAATGGGTTCCTAGCCATGTAGGCATTGCAGGAAACAAAAAAGCCAATAAACTATCCAAAAGGGGGGCAGAAGCGAACAACACGAAGTCCAATGCTCGCTAATTGCAGCCAAAAACATCATTGATGCTTTAGTGAGCGCCTCCAACCAAAGAGATATAGCAGAACTGGCAAAAAAATAAAAAATGGGAGTTCCTAGTGACCTAGGGTCTGATTTTGATATCTTTATCCCAGATAAAGGCAGTCGCTAGATTCCGCGATGCAACCTGCCACAACTATCTGCGAGGCCATCTGCACCGGATCGGCATTGCTGATCATCCGACATGCCCCCTCTGCCAAATGAGCATAATGGATGGCGACCACCTGCTCTCTTGCCCAGATCTCTCCAGCACTCACGAGAACCCGGCTCAACGTTACTGGGATGCGTGGCGTCAAATGGCTGAATATCAAGAACGGGCGTTGACTAAATAAAAACTAAAATTTTACAAAGAAATACTGAGCCTACAAATTCTTCAAAAATTATTAATATTGACTTGGTTTGTATGAAAAATATCTTTAAATTTTAATTTGAATTGCATTATAAAAGGTTGAAATTAACATGAGCTTTGTGAAATACACAACAAACCCCCTTCCTAAATAGAACTGAATGGCACCGAGACAGCTCAAGAGAGGAACTCCAATCTAAATAAGCTCTGATTAGAGTAAAAGCTGCTAAGAGACTTATCAAGAAAAAGATACTATAACTTCAAAATGTTGTACCACAAAATGCTGAAACTAAAAATTGGTCAAAATTCAGACTAACTTGGCAAATGAAGACGTAAAAGAAAAATAATCCTAGTTGCAGTTTTTCGCTTGAAGACAGTTGTAACTGGCTACTCACTTCACCACGGTTGTTCATGTTTACTCTAGCTGATATATTTAGTAACGACGAGACAGCCATGTTCAATTAAATCCATTTATGTTTGCGCCCAAGAATTTACTTTCTTGGAATGCTATAGCACTTACCAGTCTTCTGGTTACCCTAACAAACACATTTCTCTACAGACAATCTGTAATTTGAAAGCCTTGCCAGAATTCTAATAATTAAAAAAAACATTAGTGTTAAAATTTTTTTAAAATATTTTTATTGTATAAAAATAACTTTACAAAAATACAGTTCCTATGTGATAAAACAATACAATGGATTTTGGAGTTTTTAATATTCCAGTAAACAATGTTGGTATTAATTATAACAATTTAAAAATAACTAAATTTCGTAAATGAAAAAATTCAAAACAATATTTAAACATCTAAAATCTTAAATGAAATTCAAGAGAATAAAACACCTGAAATAGTTTTAAATATATTATTTTTAAAACATTATTTTAATCAAAGCGTGACAATAAAGTTCCTGGAGTAACACTACACTATATAAATATTTATCAACAAACAATAGAAATAATCCGAAAACCATATTATTAGAAGAAGTAAACAATGAACCCAGAAAATATGTGCACTGATACCAGACCATGTAAACATCAAGGCTGAAGAGGGGAGTACTAGCACTACGAATAGCCTAAGTAAACCTTATACACGGAGAATACCTGAACAACTGAAAGTATTCTTCTCTTCGGATACAATGTTTAGTCGGTCAGCTTATAGTATATCTTATTTGTAATATCTTTTTTTCAATATTTTTTTCATTAGTTAATTTTCTTTGTGTGATAAAAAATGAAAAACTAATAAGAGAAAATGTTTTATGAAAACTGGAGAAACTTTTATGAAATGTTTAAACATACAAGGGTGACTCCAGGATAGACTTGGGGGGGGGGGTCACAATGGCAGGAAAACATGGAGGGATTGGTTCAGAAAACCTTCAAAAATAAAGACGTAGAAATGAAATTTTAAGCTATTCTTATACTTGAAAACCACAGGAAATTTGGCATTCGTTTCATAAAAAACCGCATTTTACCTGAATTACATAGATACATGTCTACAGATGGCGGCAACGGTACATAGAAAATATTGTTAAACTTTCATCGTTTCATCAAACGGCTCGGTTTGACGAGGACGACGCAGAGTCCGTAGTACACAGACTGTTAGTACAAGTGAGATGGAACTAGTGCACGACTTGTAACATGCCAGTGTTTATGCTAGGTGGAACTATCAATGTTATCACATGAATTTCTACACCTAACATTACATAAATGTAAAAACAATAAACATTGTTTTAAAATAAAAGAAAAATGAAAAAAAACACATTTTTATAAGTAAACTTGGATAAATTAAAATGTGTTCGGAATATGAAAAAAGTTTCTAAAAAAAATAGTATCCTAATTCTCGGTTAGGGCAATTGCCCCTACTGCCTCTCCCACAGAGCCACCTTTGTGAACGATGCAACTTTTGGGACACAAAGTATAAGCAAATAATTAGCTGAAATTCCAACATTAGTACAATACTTTACTTTCAAGTTCATAAGTGCTTGGATTCCCCTACGGTAAAAATGACAATAAAATGGATAAAATTCAAAGAACCATCAAAAAGGCTATGAAGAGAGAAATAATTCCAACACATTTTATAAAAATTTTAATTAAATATGTGATGTGTGTGAAGTTTTCCAGTAGACAATATTATATAGAATAACAGAAACAATATATTTTTTACATTTGATGTTTATATTTTTTATAATTGTAATGAATGAACTTTATTGCCACGCAGTAAATTTAGAAATAATAAAATTTAAAAGTAAAATAAGATTTAGAGAATTAACTAAAGTATGTTTTAAATGTATACTGTATTTGAGTGATTTGAGTAAACTGATATTTAAAGGCTATTTCTAGTAAGTATAAAATACAATAATAATAATAATAATAATAACGTTATCATACTTATCAAACTGTTACATATTATACTTATTTAATCTACTTATTATAAACACTGATTTTAAAATAAGAGGCTAATATATCTTTAGAGAGTAAAATTATCTCACATAATTTTTTTTTTTAATTAAACAAGTAATTTTTTAACAAACTGTTAGTCATAAATCGAAGATGAAAAATTAATCAATTTCATAGACAATTACATTAAGACTATTAAATAGTACACAAAAAATATGTTTGTAGCAAACAGCACCATAATGAGTTTTAATCTTATAAATGCAGTCCATTGTGTTAACGGATTGAAAGCAAATGTCTTAATATTACAGCATCTTAATGAATAATCTACAACAGTAAGGCTTGACTTAACTGAGTAAACATTGGTTTATCAATAAGTTCAACATGGCAAAGAGAGCAGTCTTATTAAATGCAATTGTGAATCTAATTCATGCAATTTAAACCTAGTTCTTATTTAATTTTGAGCAGTTGACCCACATCAGCAAATTTACATTAATATAGTTGAATAAAAATTATAGTTTGTAAGCTACAGAAACATTATTTCTAAGAAATTTAGTGTAAAATGATTTTTATAGATACAGTAGAGTCTCGAAATTTCGAGCCTAATTCTGTTTGAACCTATTTATCTATTTGAAAGAAAATGATGAATCAGGATTCCAGAAAATGTTTATAGCCATACGGTATGCAAAGGAAAAGAGCTTCCGAGATATATTTATATCAATACTATATGCAAAAGAAATAAGTCGGGCTTCCAAGAAATGTTTATAGCCATACGGTATGCAGAGGAAAAGAGCCAGGCTTCCGAGATATGTTCATATCAATACTGTATGCAAAGGAAATGAGTCGGGCTTCCAAGAAATGTTCTTATAAGTACTGTATAGAAAGGAAATTAGTTGAGCTTCCAAGATATGTTTATATTAATATGGAATGCAAAGAAAATGAGTTGGGCTTTCAATAAATGTCCATATTCTTTATAGAAATAAATCTCCAAAGAACATAATATATATAATGTTCTATAAACTGATATTGTACATTCTTAATTATAGTACTGTATTAGGGTTCATTAAAACAACTATTTTTTCTAATGCACAGGAACGTATTTCTGTGTAATCTGAGGAGGTCTCAGACCCATATACCTCTAATTGTCAAGACTCTACTGTACATTTTCGCAGATACTTGCAAATCTGATACACGCAGTATTGGTGATAATGAATTTATGCACAAGCACGCATGACTCAATATTGTTCAACATGTTAAATGCCAGTGTCTGACTTATTTACCTCTAAATGTCAAGATCCAACAAAAATATTACAATATTTTAAGATTATCTAATTACTATTTTTATCACTAATATGTATATATTATACAAAATAAATGTAGGAATGATCGGTCCGGCAAGTCAATTTTGTTACAATAAATACCTGCCCAATCGGTATCATTTCACTGTAGTCATGAAATAAACAATAGACATTATATAAATACACCACTAAGTGAGCATTATTTGTCAGACTTCATTTGAATCGATAAAAATAAAATTCATGCCGTTGGTAAATGGTTAATGATGGTGAAAGAAAAGTAAAAATGACTACTTATTGTGGCAAATTCCCAATACACCCGTGTTTTCCAAATTTTATTTTAATGATATGCATAAGTAATAACTTTAAACACCTGCATTACATAAGGATTTCAATTTGCTATTCTTATCTGAATCAGTTGTAAATACTTAAATTCAGTGGCTGATCAAAAAAATATTATTGGGAGGGCTAGGGGGCAAGGGGAGGTCCCCTTCCCGGCAAATATTTAGGACATACAGTGTTCAAGTGAAAACTCTAAGGTTTGTCTATCTGAGGGAAATAGTTATAGGCCGCTCTGTGGCTTTACACTAGCATTAGTTTTATCTACCATATACTAAAATTTTTGTATTTTTTACATCAAGAATTAGATGAAGATTAGGCGCCATTTATGTGTGACGCAGAAAACCACCTATTTATTAGATTTTTGATGGGCTTATTTATTAATGGTTATAGTATGGTATTATAGTGATTAATATAAGTTTTTAAACCCATAAGTATATTTAAATCAGGGACAAACGCAAACATCAGAAATGACATTCTATTTTACAATTTATAGTGTTAATTTATAGTTTAAAAATGTTTACTTTCTATATTTTGAGGGAGGGTCTTAGGCCCAAAGCCCGTCTTAAATTCACCACTGCTTAAATTATAGAAAAGAGTACCACAATTTGTTATTTCTATTTGTGAATTAATGTACATTTTAGTTGCGAGTATAAAACAATCTTTCTCATTTGAAAAAATGACTTGCTAAATGGCTGTTTGAACAGTAGTAACTGATGTTTAAAAAAAAAATTGTAAAAAGAGTAAATGTTAAGAATTAACTTGGTACAATTGCGTTGTGAAACTTGCAGCAAAACCCATCAGTTTGATAAAGGTATTGAATAATTTGAGAATTTTTGTGTAATAATCGAACAAAACACAGCTAAAGAAATAAACAGAATATTTCTTGCAACTGAATTAAACTTAGGTACTAGAGAGTGTCCAGACATTGAGGTATGTAAAGTATTTACTGTTGGCCCTGTTGGACAAATTGGTCCTCCATGGCAGATAACATGTTAAACTGGTAATATTAAAGTTAACACATTAAAGATACTGAAATTAATTTACAAAATTATTCATTTTTGTTATAATTAAACTTAATATTCTCAAAACGCAACATACTACTTACATAACTACTCTACAAGGCATTATGTAGGTAATGTTTTGTAGATATTAAGTTACCTATGTAGAAATTTTTTCAATAAATGTTATAACAGGTCTAATTACATTAATTATAAAATTAATAAGAAATTGAAACTACAGTAGTATACAAAGTAGACACTTAAAATTATAACTGTTATAAAGAACCTGAGACAAACTTAACCTGAATATTTCATTACTAAAATATTATAATGTAATTCGTGAGTATTATGTATTTTTTCTATTAAAAAAGCTAGAATGCAATTAAACAAATATTTTGATGTAGAAATTTTTTTCTGATGGACAAACAAAGCAGCACATAGAATAATTACAATAGTACCACACAGTAAATTTGCACAAACAAAGCAGCATATAAAATAATTAGAATAGTACCACACAATAAATTTATCTTCTAAAATATTCTTTAAACTGAAGTATTACAATGTATATCTGTATTTCAATTTTATATTTCTGTATTGTTTACTATTCTTATTACATTAAAATTATAAATAATCTTTTTTTAAATTATCGTACATGGTAATAGCAATACTTTACAATATTAAGGCAATAAATTGGTTTTGAAACTTTATAGGCACATGTGAATAAAAATCTTATGAAAAACAATTTTTAAATCATACAAATAGTTTATAGATATTTAGTTAATTAAAGCTTAGCTAATGAGAACTATTAACAAAGGTAAAAGTTAAAATAGTTTCTCACAAAAAATTCGTTTTTAATAAATAGACAAGTTTCAGCAGCGATGTCGCCTTCCTCAGAGCTTGGCTACTACTAACCAAAGCAAAGTTAGTAGTTGTCAAGTACCGAGGAAAGAAACATCGCCGCCGAAACTAGTCTGTGAGAAACTAATTTTTGGTGAGATTTTGGGTTAACTATTTTGACTTTTACCTTTGTGAGTTTATAGATAGTTTAAGGTTATTTCTTTCAAATAAATTAAATTAAATAGAATGTCATGGGTAAAATCTCCAAAAGTTATAGATTCATAATATATATATTATTACTAATTTTTTAAATAGTTTTATAAGTTAATGGTAAAAAAATATTGTTTTTCAATTTCAGCTCCTAATTTTAATCCTATTAACCTATTTTATTTCCTATGGAAACATCCACAGGCTGAATAATTCTGATTAATAATTGTTCCTGCCATGGATAACAATAATAAAATATTAATAACATATGCAAAGAAAACACTGCAATAGTCATGAATAAACCATTGTAATTTTATTACTAGGTCTTGAAAAATGAGAGCTGTCAACATGAATGATATTAAACTTGTAATTAATACTCATATATAATTAAATTTTATGATCAACAGTAATTTTCTTTTGTCTAAACCTAACCTAAAATAATTTTTTATTTTTGTCTTGTATGGATATTACACATACAAATTTATTCTTACCATTCTATTATTCAAAAAGTTAATTAGATAGAATAACATATGTAAGAATGTTATATTCTAACATATATAAGTTCAATATGCTAATATTGTTATGTAAGACTAACTAATTTCCGAATGTTTTCATAAAAAACAAAATTAGGATTGCTTTTAGGAATTCAAATTACAAGCCAAGACTGAAACACCGCGTAAATATTTTGTTTTCAACTTTAATCAATTGAAATTAAACACAATTCAGTAGGCCTGATAATACAATGCTGGGCTCTTGCATCAATCATATACCGTGGACATCCGGCTTTCGGCTACACCTGGAGCTGGATGGCTATACAAAGTAAAAAAAAGTAAGTAGGCCTGATAATAACCGTCCTTCAAGAATTAAGGCAGTATCATTATTTTAATTTCTTGTAGTTTATATAAAGCATATCATCAAATGGCTTAACTGCCAAGGGTGGGGGTTTGGTAGTAAGTAAGTTTATATAATAATTTTACTGATATATATGAACTGGCAGATCTTGTCATCAGAACTTATGGAGGAATCTGAACTTTTTACACTTTGCACATGAATAGACACGACAACAACAACAACTGATATATATAACCAATAATATCATAACTTTTGGACACATTTTAATGAAAAATTTACAAGAGTAGTTAGTAATAGCTAAAAAATATTACAATGTTTAGAGCCTATTGGTGTACAACTTTTAAACTATATCTATACGATGGAAAATTTTGACATTTGGAAATGTTCCATCACTGGTGTACAAGGTTAAGTTAAGAATATAGATCCAAACAGTCCTTTTATACTATAAAATAACATTTTTTGTGAAACCTTACTAAGTGTTTTCTGGTTATCATAGATAATAGAAAATATTATGACAATTTAAGGTAAAACATTTTTTAATCTTCATCTTCTTTTAATTTAAAAGTTAATCACTGCGAAACAGTTTCTGTAGTCATTAGCTGTGCAGTTCCATCATATTCCAAGTAAGTAGCTAACTCTATCAGAGATCCCAATACTATTTAATGAACTATTTAGTACGCCTATGAATAAACTAGTCAACAGAGTTTCTATAAATATTGTCCTTTCAAAAACCACTTGAATAATTTATTATTTAATATCAGTGAATTTAATTTAAAACTAGGTATGTAATGAGCAAGTGGCAAAATGAAGAAAAGAAAAATGTAAAATTTATCTACTTGAATACACTTTTACAAATAATAGTCCAAAAGAAAAATTAATACCATTTTATGGTTTTTGTTAAAGTTACAAATCCAAAAATTGTTTTTGTAAAACTGACTGCATGAGAATAAAAAAACTATTATCAACATTATAAATTTTAATTGTAAACATACACACTAAATATCAAAATCCACATAACTATTATCTAATTCGATCTATAGCCTAATCAAGTGGAATGCTAAGGGCAGAGTAACAGACTGCACCACGGAGGCTGAAAACTATTGTCCTTTTTTTCACAGAGTGGTAATTAAAAACTCATCCACATGTAAGCAATAACATAAATGCTTGTTTAGTGATTTCTTTCAGAGATTTTGATAACACTGTTATTTTTTTAACATTTTACACAACTTTATTTAATCTCTGTTAATAACTATTCAATGTTGTTTAAGTTAATGACAGATCACAGACCAATTCATGTTTTTTATAAACTGTAAGCTATGGTTTATTGGGTTAATAAATTTTTAGATCTTGAAAAGGATTTTTGGATAGAAAATCGCAATGTAGAGTATTTGTAAAAACATGTTTTGGTCTGTGATCTGTCATTAACTTAAACAGCATTAAAACATTTTAATAAAAGGTTGAAAAATAAAACAAAGTAAATAATAACATCAACAAGCAAGTTAATAGTTTTCACTTAATTACATAATTATTTATGATTTATTCAGTGAATCTAAGTTGACTACAACAAGCAACTTTATATTTTTCAGTTTAGTAAATACATTTTTTGGCAAATTAGTTTACTTTAGTTTTAAATCAATGTTATAATTTACTTTTCCCTACATTTTTTTACTTAAACCTACATTGGTTTTAAAAACTAGTTTGTTAACTTGATTTTTAAAATATTTTAAAACATGAATAATTTTCAACCTTAAAACTCAAATTTTTTTAACACTGAGAAATAATTGTCTACGATTATTTCTAAATTTACACATATGTAAACAAATATTTTTAATAATTTACCACCTTACATGCCAGAAATAATTTTGAAGAATGGTAATCAAATGGTTCAAATCTAATCTTGCCTGAGATACGTTTGGCCTAACTTAAGTTTTGCTCCAAAATTCTAATTCTGAGTCAAAAATCCTCAATTGGTATTCATTAGAACATAAATGCAACTAATCTGTAAAGTTTCAGGGGAAAAAATCAGTCTTTGGTATTAAAAACTCTGTAAATTCAAACCCATTGTTAATGTATTAAAAGTAATAAAAATCTGAAACTGATCCATTCAGAAACAGATATATATATATATATATATATATATATATATATATATATATATATATATATATGTGTGTGTGTGTAGGCACAAAATGGCAACAATGTTTTATTACAGATATCGTGACAGCTATAAGGGAAACTTTATTTTTTATAACCAAATATACCTTAACTGATTTTTGTCACCATTGACTGGTGATTTTTTTATTCCTTATAGTAGTCAATACCAGATAACCAATACCAAAATTTATCTCTAATTGATTACATTCTAAGCTCATTTGGTAAAAATTTGAATATATTAATTTTTTAAAGATTATGTACAAAATTTGTATATCCATGGATGTATTTTAATGAATGTGTACTTCAAAAAGCATTCCATGTAAATGTATAAAAATAATTTAGTAGCAATTAGTTTTCTTTACTGAAACATTTTGGTTTAATGTGAATTTCAACATTCCAGTTGAAGTACAAAATTCAACTTAAAAATATAATTATTATAATACTGACTACATTCTTTATCATTTATATTATCTATTGTAACACGGAATTTAACATGTTTACAACTTTTTAATATAAATGTTAATTCATATATCAACAACAAAACTAAATATTCTGAATTTAACATGTTTGCAACTTTTTAATATAAATGTTAATTCATATATCAACAACAAAACTAAATATTCTGTTCATCATACTAGGCATTTGAATATTTTTAATTACCAAAACTTGAATCAGTTATCTCGGAATTGGTCAAACAATATTCTTTTTAAAAAGAGATATATGATACTGTACTGATAAGTATTAGTTTTACATCAAACAATTATTTTTATATTTTAATAATTACAAATTAAAAATATAAACTATTTAAACATATTTGACAAAAATATAATATTTAATAACAAATTACAATCAAATTTTTAAAGCACAAAATTATATACGTTATTTTGTACATATTAACTGAATACATTTGACAAAATAATCAAACTTTTAATGTTAATATTAATTTTGAAGTACTTTTGCTATTGAGATTTCCCCATATTCCACCAGGTTAACATTTCGCTATGCAGTATAGAATGAAACATTTCTGGTTTAAAAATGTGTTACTTCTACAAGATAAGAAAATTAATGAATACAAAGATATTCATGTTCATGCAATATAAACTAAATTTTATAAAAACCTTTGAACTAAACAAAAATTGTTCTTTCTTAACATTTAAAACAGGAGATGGGCTGGGGGAGCACATTATGTCTACTAAATGGAATGGAATAGAAATTCCTATTAAATACTCAAAAAGGCTGTGGCCGGATTTCAAGTTTAAGAGTAATTTAATTGACTTCAGATGTGGTAAAAATTATGGAAATTCAACAACGTAAGTTTTTTATCAAGCTTCACAACCTTCTACCAATCACTTTGACTATCCAAGAGCTAAATGACTAAGGAAATCCAAATCAGTACTTTCACTTTTTAAGGAATTTTAATGTAATGTTTTTAATGTACTTGAGGTAAAAACTACTAAGCAAGTAAACATATCTAAAAATAAAAGATATATCTAAAAATAAAAAAGACATCTAAATACTTCTTAAAAACCAATAATGTATTTGCACAAAAGGAAGACAGGCCCTTTACAAAACTCATACAAGAAGTTGTATTAAGTACATTACTATTTAACATCTTCACAAATAATCTGTAAAAACCTTAATATTCAACTATATTAAATAGGTGGATAAAGGACGGACTGCAGCTAAAATTAAAAAAACATACTGAACTACAACACTAAACTAGCAAAAAAATTATAAACAAAGTAGCAATAACAATATGAAACATTTTTAGAAAGATATATAAATTCATCGAGTATAAATAACACTACTTTCAGAAAACTAATTAAAAAAATACATATAATATCTTCTAATACTATTATATACTAAGCTTGCAATGTAATAAATTCTTGCTTTCAAATGGGACCTACAAAGCCTACATCAAGCCAAATCTAATATTTTAAAGATGATATCCTAGCAAGAACTGGAACAAACAAAAAACAGAAAACTAAATGTAAATCAAAATAACTGTCTAAAGTTGATAACAGTTGTAAAATATATTTAACAGCAGTTTTCTGCTATACAAATATTAGGCCCCTAAACAGAGACAAACTTACACATGTATAAAAAAAACTCCTACCAACAAAGGGCATCAAGGTGAACACATTGGCTCAGCTAGAAACTACAGAAAAACATAAGTAGCAAATAAGATGCAACAAAATGTTTCTCAAGAAAGGAAATTTTGTAACATAAATCATACAGCCCATGAAGATAATAAACCTAACCGAATTTGTGAATATAACATAAACCTTGAGTTATTGGAATACATTAAACCTTGAATTATAATCTACAACTTATTAACACACCCTCAAATAACTCATAAACTCGCCTCCAGAAGAGTGATCAACTTGGGATAATTAATGGTGAGAGGCTCACAAATCAAACTGTCTAAAATCAAAATACTCAAGTCAAAGAAGTACCCTGTTGCTTTTTAAATGTAGGCTACAGGAAAAGAGCAAAACTAGTTACAGTAAAAAAGGTAAGCAGTTTGAGAAATGCTTACATGGCACTAAATTCAGATATTATAACCTTTGAGAGAAATCTTTACACCAATGATACAAATTATGAGATACAGGCTTAAGGATGAAAAATCTTTTATTCTTATGGATTTAAAAATTAGAAACCACAGGAATTTGAGTACAATTTAGTCTGATTTAAAAAAACACCATAAATATTGTAATAGCAAAAGATATCGATATACCTTTCACAATATATTATATTGTAGAGATATTATATTGTATATCTAATACAATACATTATACACCCTTTCTTAAAAGTATAAAATACAGACAAAAATTAAACAAATAAAAATATAATTTTAGTAAGAAGACATAAGGTAAAGTCCTATAAAGCTGTAAAGAAAATATTGATTTTAACATAATGGGCACTGGATAGATAGCCCCGGTAGAGTTCAATATATATGGTGAATATGGACTTCGACATATGTCGACTGTCGATGAACAATGTGAGCAGCAAAATGGACATGGACAGTCTTCTGGCCTGTAGGAAACTTGATATGACCAAACAGAATATTTTTTTTATAAATTAGACGATGATGCTTGGAAAAGAGTCAAATGTTTGAAAGAAACTATTTAACAGTGACAACTAGACTATGCGTTTGAGTTAAACAGACGATAAAACAAAATTTTGAAATTCTGTAAAATGTTATATTGAAAAACTATTATTAAACTTAATTGCTATAAATCAATATCTTGCTAAAACTATTAACACTACACATTTGTTTGTGCTCAATAGACAACATCTGATATGAGAAAGAACTGGATAAAGCAACATTTATATAATTTGAGACAAAAGGAAGTGAACTGAGGATTTAAATAAATGAATGAACTGGGATTTTTTAGTAAAGTGATTCAATACTATTGAATAAAAACTACTGAAGTTAAACTATACTTGAACAAAATAATGGACTGAGCCGAATTTAAGATTAGAGCAAGACCATAATTGATTCAATTACATATTTAAGCATGTTCACTGCGGGATTAATGAGGAAAACAATATACTGAAACGAGATATACAATTGGGTCAAAATTATAGAAAACAAGACTCAAGATTTTGTCATGGTCAGAACATGAGCGGTTATGGAAATTTTCTACTGATTTTGTCAAATTATTCAAAGAGGAAAATTAAAAACCAATTATAAAGTTGTAATAATTTCTCCCTAAGTGTATAGATAATATTTTATCGTTTAGAAAATATTTCTGAAAGTATTCATACATAAAAGTAAAATGTTGAACATCTTCTAGCCTCTAAACTAGAAAACATCTTAATCCACAATGAGCAAAGTATACTTAAACACGTAAAAACTTAGTATACGAAGTTCTGTCTCAAAAAGTTGTTGATCACCAGATTTGGTAAACACAAAACGTAAAGGAAGAAAAGTAGCCATCAAAATTTGATTTGAACCATAACTCTTTGGCTGATGTAATTATTATTATGAATTTCAACTCATGACAAATTTTGCAGAGCAGACATGATAGCATAAGACACCTAGACATATCACGAGAATGAATTGAATAAGCAGAGAAGTAATTAAATTTTTTTTTCTGAATATAAGTTAGAGAGTATATATAAGTTAATAACTATAACTAATATATATATATATATATATATATATATATATATATATATATATATATATATATATATATTATAGAAATTTTTGGACTAGATAGGAGACTGACAGACTTACATAATGGCATTAGTCCAAAACTGCAATCTCTTGGAAATAAATAAATAGACACATATAAAAACTTATCACACTACTGAAATATTTCGATTCAAAAGATCTTTGTCAATCAAAAAAGAGAATAAGAAAAAGAAAAGCTTTTGGTACTGTTAGCCAACAAAATGCTTTGAATTGTAAATTCAATTATAATTCTTGTATTTCTATTTTGACTTAGTTCTTTTATATATATATATAAAGAGAGAGAGAGAGAGAGAAAGGAAAAAAGAGAGAGTTATTATATGTTAAATGTAAACAAATATTCCCCATTAAGTGTAATCAATTTTTAAATGCAAAATAATTGCACTTAATGATGGAATATTTCTTTACAATTAACATATAATAGCTCTATAAAATCAGTGCAACAGAATAATAATGAACAACGTTAATTATATAAATACATATATAATTTATAACTGGGGATGTGTCCATTCCGATTCTAGGAATCGTTGATTCTAATGGTATTGAGTGATCGTCCATACTCAATTTCCCATTGATTAAAGAGCCAATTCCGATTCTTGTTTTTATAACTGTTACAATACATTTGCGGGGTAATATATTGGACAAATTAGTAATTATTAACTGTCTTATTTGTGTATTAGTTATATTTGTGTTACCGAAAATATTGTTATTATTTATGACGCAACAACAAAGTCTCTAAGAAGCATTTCTAGTCTGCTTATAACAGTTAATCTCAATCTGTTTTCTCACTCTCATTGGGGAGGGTTCGACACTCTCTGGCCGTCACTAATAGCCATCAGATGTCAACAAAACACAAAGAAAAAGTAGTTCCAATTTCTCCAGTTGGAAATGGCTTGTACTGTAGTTATATTGTAATTGTAAATTGAGGTTGACATTTGTAATTTTAAATAAATCATTGCTTTTATCCAATATGTTTGTCATGCTTTCAGAAATTCCTTTTCATAAATTAAGGTCGAACGCTTTGTGTAGCCTATTACATTAAAACAGAACTTTTAAAAGACTTCACCATATGACCACATTTATCATAAAAAAATATCATGTAGGCCTGTATAACTTGAAAAAATTAAAAATTGAAAGAAAATTTTGAGAATCAAAATCGGAACAGAAAATTTTAGGTATCGGCCCATCCCTATTTATACCAATAAAACTTATGGATTCGTCACACAGAAATTATTTTTCAGCAACTCCTTTTGTAAGTCATGAACAAAGCCCATATCAACACTTTTAAAATATATATTTATGAATTACCATTCACCTTTAATAGGTTACAAATTAACGTTTATTACAGCTTTACATAATGACTTTTATTGCTTGTAATAATAATGCTGAACGAATAAAGTGTATATGTGGCAATCATTATTAATAGTGTTACTTGAAAAATATTTAATGCATACAAATATAAAAACACATTTAAAATAATTATGTAAAACTTATTAAGTTAATTAGCTTAGATAGTGAGAACAATTCTCAATAGTAAAAATTAAGACAGTTTACTCTAAATCTCACTGTGCATTAGTTAATTAAAACAAACACTAGTTTCGGCGACGATGTCACCTTCATCAGTGCTTGGCTACTATTATTGAAGGCAACATCTTTGTCAAAACTAAGCTGTTATAATAAACTAATGTGTAGTGAGATTTAGAGTAAACTGTTTTAATTTTTACCGTTTGTAAAACTTAATTTACACCATGCCTGTGGCATGTAATAGCTTACAATACATGTTTTTAGGAATAGAAGACACTTTTTTGTATTTAGATAAGCCGATGAGTACTAATATTGACTGAGTAGGATGTAATAATACAAAAATACAAATATTACCTTTATTACATACGTGAATAAGATATGTAAAAGTAGATGATACACGCTGTTTTAGTCCATTATCTCTATAAATGCTTTGGATATTATATTGGGATTTAACTTATACATGTACTGATGGTCTTATGAATTGTTGTAGTAAAAAACAATAGTAGCTTTCACCCTACAGCCAAACAAAATTTTACTTATATACTACAGAGTAAAAAAAAATAACTTGTAAACAAAGGTCTTAATTATAAATTTGTAACCTAACATACAGAATTTAGGGGTGCACTTCGTACATTGTTTCAAAGCGTAGGTTTATTAACAAACTATAAGTCAAACTGATTATTCCTGTATAATCTCTAAATATATATTTTGTACAAAATGGAATGCAGGCAATTTGTAAGAAGTGGAATGTTTACAATTTGTACGTTCGATTGACATCGATTCATTTTAAAATATAAAAAATAATTATATTCAACCTATTGGCTACTTGTTAAAAACTCAACTCACTGACTTTTTAAGCTGTGCTGAAAGCTCTAAAAAACTTCCTCTCAAAACTAACAAATGTTTTTATAATAGCTTCATTTCCATCAATTACTTCTTAATTAAAAATTAAGATGCAGATTAACGTCAAATCATAAGTTAGAGTAGTGGAAAAAATGTTTATGAAGTTGCCAATAGGTTAATATTACTTCAACACTATTATATTCAAGAAAAATAAATGATTTTACTTAATTTAGTTTTTAAAGTATGTAAGACTATTATATGATTTTATTATATATACATGAGTTTATATGCTAATTGTAACTTAACAAATAAACTTCACAAAATTAAACAAAGTATACTTACGGTAGTTAAACCTTCAGACTTTATGAATCAAAATTGTTTTAAACTATAAAAATATTCAAAAGGTTTTTAAAAAGCAGCAGTATAAAAAAGAGCAAGTAGTTTGGCAAGTAGTAAAATAGAGAGCAGATTGGCAAAAATAGAGAGCAGATTGGCAAGTAGAAAATTTTAAAAATTGAGAGCTCTAATTTTTATAAAAAATAGCAAGTAGATAACCATTAATTTTGCAGAGATTATAATAAATTAACAAAGTAAATATTCTCATACAAATGTCACTTTCACCTTTGATGAGATCTATCGAACACTTTAACAGAAAATTTTTAAAATGTAAACAAGAATATAAAATTATATAATTAAAACAATCCACAGTCTTTTAGGTTGTTCTTGATAATAACATCAGTAACGGCATCAAAAACAAATTGGATATTATTTGTATCCGTGGCACAAGTGAAATGTGTATAAATTTCTTTTTGATCTTTCCTCTTATTAAGATTCTCAAACTTCATCTGAATATAGGCAGCAGCTTCCTCGTAAGTGTTTGACCCTGCAACAAAATCCTCAAATTTATAAACAGGGACATGAAAAATTCAGTATACTGTTTAGAACAGGGGTTGCTAAGCTTTTTGGGTCCATGTCCCCTCCACTTTACACTATAAATAAATGGTATGGGCATATGAAAAAGAATCAAATGATATATATATATAGATTTTTTGGACTAGGAGACCGACAGACTTACCTTGGTAAGAGTCCACACTGTAGTCTTGAAATAGAAACACATAAAAGCACTTAAACAATGATAAATTTCAACCACACAGTGGTCTTTGTCAATCGAAGAGAAAACACAAAAAGAAATATGAGAGAATGAAATAAAATAAATATAAGTTGTAATCACAGATTGTGTAGAGTAGAAATCAGATGTCACAGATGCAAGATATATATATATATATATATATATATATATATATATATATATATATATATATATGCTGATACGTATTCATTCACGGATGGAAAAATATGATGAAATGTTACTATCTGGAGTACATCCGTTCATTCTGCAGTCCATAAATTCGCAGTTCCGACGTTTCGCTAGAATCTCATCTAGCATTGACGAGGCGAACCCAACAACAGTAGAAGAGCGAGTCTCTTGTATATATATATATATATATATATATATATATATATATATATATATATATATATATAAATAAATAAATATATATATATATATATATATATATATATATATATATATATATATATATATATATATATATATTGTTTCCATGAGCATATGAGTGTGATTATAGTTTATATAAGTCTGTCACGGGAGATAAGGCTATTAGAAAAAAAAAAAAAAAAAAAAAAAAAAAATATATTTATCTGATGTTGAGGTTAGGGGATTCTCTGGACTTGGTATACCACTGGTATGATAGTTCCCACCTTCTCAGTTCTGAGGGATTGCAATCAGGGGGAAGTGATTTAATTATTTTTGTGGTATAGCAGTCATCAAAAGTTGTGATGTTGTGACTCGCAGCATGTTGAGCTGTTGGTCTATCCATATTCATAATTTTAACATCATGTCTGTGGCCATTCATTCTGATATTCAGACCATCCGTGGTCAGGCCTATATACTGTGATGAGCAAAGTTTACATTGTAGCTGGTATATGACATTTTTCGATGTACAATTATGATGACCCTGTATTTTGAAGACCATTTTTGTTGTTTGGCTGTTGAAACTATTTGCTGAGGAGTGTATTGGACACGTCTTGCATCTAGGTCTATTGCATGGGAAGGAGCCATGAGGAAGTTTGTGTGGTTTCTCTGCATCAGGGTCTGGTAGTTTAGGATGTACTAGGATGTTTTTCAAGTTGGGAGGTTGCTTGTACCAAATTTGCGGTGGATCGGTGAAAAGATTTTTGGTGTGGACGGAAGCTTGAAGAATTTTGAAGCCATCTCTCAATATCTTGTTGAGTCTATGTAGACCAGGATGGTAGTCTGTTATTAAAGACAGTTTATTTTGTTCTGTTTGTGGTTTATGGTGAACCGAGGATTGTGCTGAATGAATTTGGTTTTCAATGAGTTTTTTTGGGTATCCTCTTCTCTGGAAGGCTGTTGATATCGTTCTATTAAAATCTTCCAATTCCCTATCATACGAACAGATTCTCTTACCCCTGATTGCTTGACTGTATGGAATGGATCCTTTTATGTTTATTGGGTGGTTGCTGTCGAAATGGAGATATTGTAGGTGGTTTGTCGGTTTGATGTGAATTCCTGTGTTGATATTTCCATTCTGGAGTGTTACCGCTACATCCAAAAAGGTGATGGCTGATGTAGATTTCTCCCAGGTAAACTGAAGTGTGGAGAATTGTGTCAGGCTATCTAAAAATGCCTCAAGTGTTGAAGCACCCTGTGTCCAAATTAGGAAGATGTCATCTATATATCTATACCAACATAATGGCTGGTGTGTTTGTGTCTTTATTAAACTTTCTTCCAACAATCCCATGTACAGATTTGCGTACGATGGTGCCATTCTGGTGCCCATTGCTGTTCCCTTTATTTCAAGGTAGTTGCTTCCCTCAAACTGAAAGTTGTTCTTCTCGAGGATGAACCTGGTCAGGTTCACAAGAAAAGGTGTAGTGGGAGAAGGCTTGCCTGGGCGTTTGTTTAGAAAATTCTCTATTGCAGATAGGCCGTGTGCATGAGGGATGTTGGTATAGAGAGAGGTGACATCTATGGTGACCAAAATAGTTACCGGGGGTAGAGGTACAGATATTTGTGAGAGTCGATCTATGAAATGATTTTTGTCCTGGGTATGTGATGGAAGGTTCTTTACTAAGGGTTGAAGGTGTGAGTCGAGGAAAGCTAAAATTCTTTCCGTTACTGAATTGCAGCCAGCAATTATTGGTCTACCAGGTGGAGGGATTATGTTTTTGTGGATCTTTGGTAATATATAGAATTGAGGAGTAGAGGGGTTTTCATTATATAATAATTTTAGAGATATTTCCGAAATATTTTGTTCAGGAGCTGTATATTTGAGTAGGTCCGAGAGTAAATTGTTGAATTCTGTAGTGGGGTTATCTGTAAGTATTTTGTATGTTGTGATGTCTGACAGTTGCTTATTTGCTTCTTTGATGTAGTCTTCTTTGTTCATAATGACAGTGGTTGAACCTTTATCTGCTGGAAGAATCATAATATCTTTATTGTTTTTCAACGAAAATATTGCCGCTTTTTCTAATTTGGTAAGGTTAGGTTTAGTCTTCAGATTTTTAGTGAAATTTATATCGGTGATGCTTTGCATGATAAAGTTGATGTAAAGTAATTGTTGGACTAGATAGGAGACCGACAGACTTACCTATTGGCAATAGTCCAAAACTGCAATCTCTTGGAAATAAATAAATATACACATATAAAAACATATCACACTATTGAAATATTTCGATCACACAATGATCTTTATCAATCAAAAAAAGAAAAATAAGACTGAAATGAACCACTGTGTGGTTGAAATATATCATTGTTTAAGTGCTTTTATGTGTTTCTATTTCAAGACTACAGTGTGGACTCTTACCAAGATAAATCTATATATATATATATTTGTAGATTATGCAGCACTGTTTTCTTGTATACACTTATCACTTTCACTTATGTACTTAAACAAGACTCTTACTTGGTATTTATGCGCATAAATACCAAGTAAGATTCTTGTTTAAGTACATAAGTGAAAGTGATATATATATATATATATATATATATATATATATATATATATATATATATATAATATATATATATATATATATATATATATATATATATATATATAATATATATATATATATATATATATATATATATATATATATATATATATATATATAGATTTTTTGGACTAGGAGACTGACAGACTTACCTTGGTAAGAGTCCACTCTGTAGTCTTGAAATAGAAACACATAAAAGCACTTAAACAATGACACATCTCAACCACACAGTGGTCTTTGTCAATCGAAGAGAAAACACAAAAAGAAATATGAGAGAATGAAATAAAATAATTCTATTTATTTTATTTTATTCTCTCATATTTCTTTTTGTGTTTTCTCTTCGATTGACAAAGACCACTGTGTGGTTGAGATATATCATGTTTAAGTGCTTTTATGTGTTTCTATTTCAAGACTACAGAGTGGACTCTTACCAAGGTAAGTCTGTCAGTCTCCTAGTCCAAAAAATCTAAATAATCTTTACCAACCAAAACTAACCTAAAAATTATATATATATATATATATATATATATATATATATATATATATATATATATATATATATATTCTTGATATATCATTACACTAACCATACACATATGTAACCAAAATTACTTCCAATTTAACAATAAATATTATAAACAAACAACAGGACTCCCCATGGGTTCACCCATCTCATCTGTCATGTCAGAAATATATTTACAACACTTTGAACAAATAATAATTAAACCTATAATAAACACACACAATATCTCACTATGGACAAGATATGTAGACGATATACTTGTAATATACCAACCTACCATTCACAACGAACACGTCATAATATTAAACAAACTAAATACATACAACGAAAACATACAATTCACCGTTGAAACAGAAACAAATAGAACAATCAACTTCCTCGACATTACTTTAAATATAAATGATAATAAAATAGAAACTACAGTATACAGGAAACCTACTTCCAACAACACCACAATACACTACAAATCTAACCACCCCTGGACACACAAAATTAACACTTACAGTAACATGATAAATAAAGCAATAAAATACACACAGGATAACAAACAAAAATTAAATGAAGAATTAGATAACATTACAAAAATAGCAATAGAAAATGGATACAACAAACACATTATAAAAAATATATACAATAAATTCACAAAAAAACCTAACCTCAACACAACACTACAACCGGAACACGAAAACAATAAAAATAAAAAAATCTACCTAAAATATAAATATACCAATAACAAAATAGAAAAAATAACAAATATATACAACAAAGAATACTACATTCCAACTTACAAACCAAACAACAAAATAATAAAATATCTTAGTAACAAAAACCACATAACAAATTCAGAAAAACATAACCTATCAGGAATCTACAAAATCACATGCAACAACTGTAACGCTTTTTACATAGGAAAAACATCCAGAACATTTAAAATAAGATTTGAAGAACATTATAGAGCATTCAAAAATAAAAATTCTAAAGTATCAAATGTTGCAGCACACCTAATTTCCCATAAACACGAAATTACAAATTACGAAAATAACCTAACCATACTGGAAATAAATAACAACCCAATAGAACTAAACTCACTAGAAAAATACCACATTTATAAAAACATACACAACAACTTAATGAATTTACAAACAACATATACAGAAGACATACTATACAGAAACCTCATACACACAGATCAAGAAATAGTGCGCGTAACTTCAACAAACACCGGCTTCACGGACGTAGCATCCACAGCAGAGAACAATCAGTGATTCGACAATGGTCAAAGACCGAAAGGTGCCTCATCACTCAAGGTAAAATTATTGCACTTAACGGTGGATAAAATTACTCAAAAATAGTAATATATTAACTTCATATATATATATATATATATATATATATATATATATATATATATATATAAGGTTAGTTCTAGTAGATCTTAAAGCTTATTTAGGAATTCCTGGACTAGATAGGAGACTGACAGACTTACCTATTGGCAATAGTCCAAAACTGCAATCTCTTGGAAATAAATAAATATACACATATAAAAACATATCACACTATTGAAATATTTCGATCACACAATGCTCTTTATCAATCAAAAAAAGAAAAATAAGACTGAAATGAACCACAGATGGTCTGAGCATCAGAATGAATGGCCACAGAGATGATGTTGGAACCATGAACATAGACAGGCCAACTGCTCAACACGCTGTTAGTCAAAACATTATATATTTCAATGATTGTTATACCACCAAAATAATTAACAGAACCTCAAATTAACAGGGCTCGGAATTGCAAGACTTTACTGTACTTAGTTCATAAGTGTAATTTATATGAGTGCAGTTCTGAAAATGTATGAGGCAAACCAAATTAAAAATTGCCATTGAACTTGGATAAAATCAAATTTCAGTCTTGCTCATTAAATTGAAGCTTTCACTACCTATTGATACAGAAATATTTTTTCAATTTCAGGCATTTAGTAATACTTGTTGTAATCATCTTGAATTCACTAATTAAACTATAATTAATTAATCAATAACCAAGTGAATATTTAAGAGCCTATTTGCTGATGCGTTTTGAGCCAATCTATGGTAGACCCTTAACTTCATAGAAGAAACTATTGTTCGAAAACACGTAGTAAGTAAGCTCTTAAGTATTTACTTAATCAAGTACAGTAAACTCCCGATTATCCGTGGGCGGATTAACCGGTTTGCGTATTATCAGGGGTCTGCCATTGTTTTACAAATATCCAATTTTTATTCCAATCAGATTCATTATTGTTTTTTTAACCACTCAACGCGGCACAATATCCGGTAAAAACAACGATCATAAAAGTAAACTAAGCTATCTCAAATAACGCAAGGATAAACGATTACTGTCCTGTTAGACTGAATGAACCAACTCGAGTTGGGAATAGACTACTGTATATAAGAGACAATGACAAAATGCTTGGACGCCCGAAAACCTAATGTGTATTATAAGATTGTAAACAAATGTCAGCTAATCTCGGCTATAAACAGTCTAGGACGTGACATACGCATTATCCATGTCTGTCGTATACATTATCGATCTTTATGGCTTTGTGACACAAGTAGAAACAAAAATTCCGAGTTGAACGTTGAGTGGTTATTATACTTAAATAAGTAGTAGGTAGTTTGAATTTTTATGCGTTATTTTTATTTCTCTGTCTTTTTTATTGAATTTTATTTTTTGACATGCAGTATTTTATCATTTGTTTTAGTTGATATTTTGTGTAAATTTCCTTTTTTTAGTTGTAAACCGATAGATAAAACAACATTTTAATGTCTAATACACTGTTTTAATGTCCCAAATAAATCTGTATATGGTAGAAATAAAATTTTTGAGATGAAAACAACGGACACAATAATTAAACCAAGACGACTCTTCACTGTGCGACAAAATGGTTCTCAAGGAACTTAGATCGCACATTAAAGCTAAATTAATGCTCACAAAAAAAGAGACGAAAGTGACAGATTTTTTTGTTAAAAAGTGAAAGTATTATGTGTAAAGGAAATTACATATGTACATACATACTTACTTTTGACATACACTTATGTACGTATTGTAAATAATTAGACATATAAATGTACATGTTATAATCCGTCAAATACATCGACATTTTAAATTATTTTCTGTATTTATTTTGTCCTCTGAAGATTATTTGTGAATTGCATTAACCGGGGTCATTATTTGTGTATTATTGATTTGTTATTTTGATTATTGTTATTGTTTATTATATTTTTAATTTTATTATCAGCTTTCTAATTAATTTGTAAAATTGTTTCTTTAAATAATCTTTTAATTTGTGTATTTCGTTACCAGTGAATGTAAAAGTTGTCCAAAATTTTCCTTTTGTATTATTTTGTAGTCTTGAAATAGAAACACATAAAAGCACTTGAACAATGATATATTTCAACCACACAGTGGTCTTTATCAATCGAAGAGAAAACACAAAAAGAAATATGAGAGAATGAAATAAAATAAAATAAAATAAT
Source organism: Prosapia bicincta (assembly GCA_036971475.1). Lineage (NCBI taxonomy): Eukaryota > Metazoa > Arthropoda > Insecta > Hemiptera > Cercopidae > Prosapia > Prosapia bicincta. The sequence continues at coordinate 237,594,341 of JBAIZL010000002.1, forward strand.
ATATATATATATATATATATATATATATATATATATATATATATATATATATATACATATACAGTAAACTCCCGATTATCCGTGGGCGGATTAACCGGTTTGTCTGCCATTGTTTTACAAATGTATCTAATTTTTATTCCAATCAGATTCATGTGTTTAAATTTCCAAACGGTGAATTACGACGTAAATACATATAAGGCTTAATAGAAGTTAGATGAAGGGAATAGATATGTAAATATGTACGGACTAATCTTTATATTGAGAGGGAAGCATTCCGATGCATGCCACCGAAATAAAAGGGGCGAGCAGACTACTGTATATAAGAGACAATGACAAAATGCTTGGACGCCCCAAAACCTAATGGGTATCATAAGATTGTAAACAAATGTCAGCTAATCTCGGCTATAAATTGTCTAGGACGTGACATATGCATTATCCATGTCTGTCATATACATTATCGATCTTTATGGCTTTGTGACACAAGTAGACACTGTGCGACAAAATGGTTCTCAATAACCTTAGATCGTACATTAAAGCTAAATCAATGCTCACAAAAAACAGACGAAAGTGACAGATTTTTTTGTTAAAAAGTGAAAGTGTTATGTGTAAATAAAATTACATATGTACATACATACTTACTTTTGACATATACTTATGTACGTATTGTAAATAATTAGACATATAAATGTACAGGTTATAATCCGTCAAATACATCAACATTTTAAATTATTTTCTGTATTTATTTTGTCCTCTGAAGATTATTTGTGAATTGCATTAACCGGGGTCATTATTTGTGTAACTTATGGTATAATAATCGATTATCGATTGTTTTGCGTATTCTTTGTTTATAGCGGATTATCCGGGGAATTCTTTATCCGGCGTTGTCGGGCCACCCTTTTCCACGGATAATTGGGAGTTTACTGTATTAATTAATTATAATTTAGTATTGGTTTCAATATGCACCATCACTGTGAAAGTGATAACAAAAATTAATAATTTGTTATTTTATGAGGATGTTTAAATGAAATTTAATGACATTTTCCTGTTTTTGAAATATTTCTTTAAAAAATTCTATAATGCAGTGGCTTTACATACCTGTGTATTCCGGAAAACAAATTGTAAGTGGGCTCTTTGAGATTTTTTCCTCAAACAGATCTTTTTTATTGAGAAACAATATTATGGAAGTTTCAACGAACCACTTGCTGTTACAGATAGAATCAAATAGCTTCATTGATTCAATCATCCTGTTCATCTCTTCATCTTCAGCCAAAACCAAGTCGTAGCCTAAATAAATATTAAAATCGTTATATTATATTTAATACATTAAATACATCAAGACTACTGACTAATATAAGTAAAACAACTGCTTAGTCTCAGTTAACATATTGGTACATTCTTAACACATTGACTGCCAACCGGTTTTCCAATAACCTTCAATCACAATTTTTTGTGTACTTTATATTTAAATAATAGCAAAACATAATAATATTATGACTTCTAGTGTATTTACTCTTTTAAACTAGTTTATTTTATCATGTTGTCGGACACCGGTGACCGTCATGGTGGGATGTAAATATTTATATGAGGCGCCGCATCGGTCACGTTATCGGACTGACAACGCATTCCCCATTCAAGGCCTATCTTTCGAATGGATGAAAAATTTTAACATTTTTATTGTATTTATTTAATATAAATTCAAGCATAAATATATACTATAACGTATTCTCAAACAATAAATATAGCTACTAGATTTTTCTCATTTTATAGAAACACAAATAAATTTCCAGCATAACTATTATTGTTTGAAAATAATTTCTCTCGAATAATTACAATGTAAATATAGTTTGAACATTATTCTTACATTTATGTTTGTATTGGTTCTATACAAGTATGTTTTAAACTGAACTGTTTTCACAAATTTTATATGACCTTATGAATTAGAGGAAGACATTTTAAACCAAAGTTTTCAGTTTCTAATTTTGGAATTGTTCAGTTTTTTTAGATGATTTTTCTTTTTAATGTCAAATCAAATATAACGGTATTCTAAAAGTATTGTAGTTCTACAAAGAAGTGTAAATAAAAACTATTTCTTTGTAATTCTGAACTTCTAGTTTCCCAATAATTAGTCTTGTAAAAAAATAATTTTCTGAACTCCAAGTTGGAGGAACACACACAGAGGCTGTGCGAACACCTCATGTGGTTAAACATCGACAATGTGCCCTTTGACAAATTGTGTGATGAACTAAAGTTAGGTCTACACTGTCGGTCACGGGTGGCCCTATGCCAAAATACAGTGTTGGTCACCGGTGACCGTCATGGCACTCAACGTGTTAGTATAGAATTATCTGATTTTCTTAGACAACAAATTTAATTTAAGAAAATATTATTTACAAAGTAACATTTATTTCTCAAAATTAAGCCAAAAATTTTATAGGCTAAAGATGATGAAATATTATTATGTAATGTGTGAAATATGTATATTTTCTAGCAGAAAAATAAATTTATCCAATGAAAACATATAACTTTTATATTTTTTATTGGCAAAGAACTATAAAAAGTAACAAAAATTGAAGCCTTTGATTTCTGATAATAGAAAATTAAAAATATATAGTTATACTTATATACTTTTTCTAAAAATAGTTTATACATTTATTACAAAATTTATTTTAAATTTATAAAATATATAGTGTTATTGGAAAAATAAGTACTAAAATATTATAACTAAAGAAATATGAAATATTTCTGTATTTGGCAAAAACAAAAAAAAGATAACATTAAATTGGTTTTAATAATATTGATCAGTAAACAAGATGACATGATCAAATAGCTGAAACAAAACAATAAATAACAATTTTATAAATAAATTACACACCAGAGAGTGCAACACAGAAGATTATTGCTGTAACTCCTTCAAAGCAATGAATCCATTTCTTTCGTTCAGACCTTTGGCCTCCAACATCAAACATCCTAGACACAAATTGTAACAAGACATTTTGGTCAGTTTTATAATAGCACTTAGGTTTTTACTTCAAAACCAAAAATAACATCTACTAATTTTAAGACTAAATATTTTTTGAAGCAAACCCGATTACAGAATTGTGAGTACTACTCTATCTGTTATATCAAAACGGAACTTTTAAAAGGCTTCACCATATGACAAAGTTAAATTCATTATTAGAGAATAGCATATAGGATTATATAACTTAAAAGAATCGAGAATCTATATAAGAATCATGAATCGGAAGACATACTGTAGAATCAGAATTAAAAACTTCAGGAATCGGGCAATCCTTAGTCATTACCATTGTGTTACCAGATCAGTAAGTATTAGGGAAGGTAAAGATGGTTATTATTGTCAAAACTGCAGGAGAAAATGGTAAATTTAACACAGAGCAGAGGTATAAAATAGTTGACTGTAGATATCAAGGGAGCTATCCCAAAATAGCATAAACAATAGGAAGAGAGATGCACGAGTTAGAATAGGCGTATAAATCCAATTACATAAATAGACAATAATAAATTACCCACATAAACTCAATTGGCAGAAGTAATTAATTCATGCATGGTAGATCGCAAGGATCGCAAATAATCACTTTTTTAATCTGTAGTGGGTTAAAAGGAAAAGTGCATTACAATTAATACATACACGAACAAAACCGCCAAACATTTTTCAAGACCTAGTATTAAGCTTTTGAATAAAAATACAGCAGACCGTCGAAAAACCGTATCAATTGGGAACGAGACCAGTCCGGACTACTCATTTATTCGGATTTTCAAACGATCTCTGAACTGCCACGTATTAATCATATTTCATTAGCTATAATCTCTATTAATGCTTAGAGTATCATGTAAAATTGAATTAAACCAGGAATTATTAAATGATATACCTCAAAGGGCTTAAAAAATACAAAATAATTTAGTGAAATAACATGATAGTACAGAAAGAAAAAAAATGCAGATACAAACTTATTGAGCGAAAAAGACTAATATTCTTTTGTGAAGAAAAGGATATTTGACAAATTATAGCTAAATATTAAGTTTAATAATTTTATTATTTTTCTCATTGGTTACAATTCATGTTATATATTAGCGTGTAGAATATACAAATCTAAAAAATTTAAATCATGATTAAATATACTGTACCTTGTGTTTTAAATTCCGTTATAACACATTTTTTCAGAATCGGTTGTCTTTTTTGCACTTATAATTGAAGATAACACTTAGTTTAGTATGTATTGTAATGGGTACGAGCGCTGCGCATTTCACATCGAGTGCCGTGCACTCTGAAACCACGATCCGGACTTGCAGCGCTCCGGATTAGTGACTCTCTACTGCACTGTGTTATGTTTACCAAATGAAAAGTTGTGTACTAATATAGATATTTTACAGTTGTGTTTAAAGACAAAAACATATTGAAAATAAATTAAAATTATAAAAATAACAAAAATGGTTAAGGGAGGGCATAAAATTAGATATATAGAGTTTATTTCTAGCCAGCTTTACTAAAGAGTAATAAGAAACCCGCTCCTGAAAAAAATTATAATTATTACGTGATAACTTTTTCTTTTGGCGGTTTTAAATTCCTAGTTCTACAAATATAAATCACATTAAAGTTATAAATTTCACCCATTACAATGTAAACTATAGCAAGCAGGGTAATAAAAGAATGTGCCGTCTTACACACGTAATTTGTACAGCCCGTGGTTTTAAGTGAGGGTAACTCACAATTTCATCTAATTACATCCAATACAAAATAATTTATTCCTTCTTTACAACTACATACCATTTTAAAATGTTATAATACAATATATATGTTACAAGCAATGTATTAAGAGTAACTCCATAAAATGCCTAGTCATTTTATACATTGCCCAAAATTGACTGGCAAAGTATTCAAGAAAAATTGTATTTCATACTTTGCTTGGGCATTCTATACAATGTTCGCCATGATTCAAGCAGAGTTGCAGGTTCCGACAAACCGAGTTTTAAAACAACTGTATTCAAGATCACAGTTTACAGTATGCAAGAAAATATTTATTCAAATTGAAGAAATTCCAGACCAAAACCTCAACTTCGAAGAACAACTAAAAGCCCATTCTTCACGGAGCAGCCAACGTTTCGTTAGTTGCACCTGCACTCAAAATGTCAAACTAAAAAGTGTTCATGTATAAAAAAACAACAGAAAGTGTAATTCAAAGTGTCACAATGCTCTTTCCTGTTGTAATAAGTAGTAAATTTTCTTTAAAATGTTGTTGGTTCGCAATCATGACTGAAATTGTTCCAGACAATTGACTTAAAATTTATAAAAGTTTTTTTCGTTTCAAAGATTGTTTAGTTCAAAGATTGCAGTAAATTCAGTTTTCATATGTAATTACATAGTGTTTAGTATAAAGTTCATATGTGATATATTTTACCTGATAAACTTTTGGCATTAAATATAATACGTAGACATTATATATATTACCAGGCAAACTATGTAAAATTGTACGAAAACATTCTCATATAAGACTTTGACAAAAGCTACGAAGCAAAGTATAGAATGCCTAGGTATTGTATAAAATGCCTGGAATAATCACTTTGCGTGTAACATATACACTATCAATAATACAAAATCACATAAAATATTAAAAATTCATAACTGTACAAAGAAATGTATTATTTAACTTACTTGAAGTGTAAACCTTTAAACGTGAAATGAGTTTCTATAATTCCTGTTGTTTTGACTCGTGTTCGAAGTACATCTTGTTGTGTAGGTACATAGTTAGGTTGTGCAATTCTATCCAAACCATTTAGATAATATGCAGCAGAATCATTGAGCTGATATTCTCGTGAACGAGAAAAACAGAGTTCAACTCCTGAGTCTTGCCATAATCTCTTCATCAACATTACAAGCTCTGGAGTCAGTTCCCCTTCCTCTGCAGCACTAGCCAGTGTAAAAAATTGCCTTGCATGGTCCTGGGTTAAAACATTTTTTATTAATTGAATATTATTTATACACACACACATGAAGATGTGTACACAAGCAAACATGCACACATGCGAGAGCGCACACACACACACACACACACACACACACACACACACAAACAATTAAATAATTAAATTGCACTAAGAAGCCAATTAGGTCATTAGTAAATTTTACAACTGCTCCTTCGAAAAAAAATTCAAAATATTTGGCTTTATTACTTAAAGATAAGGTAAAGTTAAATAATACTCATAATATAAAAAAATCCACTTGAACTTATTGAAAATTTAAAGGATATTAAAATTGATAATACCAAATTAATATCATTTGATGTTACTAACATGTATAATACCATACCTATAATGAAAACACTTGAAACAATAAAAAACAATATAGATACATGTGAACAAGATAAAACATTAACACAAGAAATAATAAATACATTAAAAACCATATTAAATCAAAATTATTTTTTATATAATAATAAAATCTATAAACAAAAACGGATTAAAAATGATGTCTCCAATGTCAAACATATTATTGGAAATATTTTTACAAAATATAGATATTGAAATAGATAAAATTATTAAAACATACGATCAAAATGTACACTGGTTTCGATATGTAGATGATGGATTATACATATCAAATAATAATGGTTTAAATATTGAGAAAATATTAAATTGTATAAATAATATACATACAAATATAAAACTTATTCATGAATTCGAATCAAAAAATTAAACTAAATTATTTAGATATTACCATCACTATAATCAATGGAAATTTCTAATATAATTTATATATAGAAAACCAATGCAGACAAATCAAATAATACCAAATCATTCAAATCATCCTTATAACCAACAAATGGCAGCGCTGTATAATTTATTTTATAGAATGCACAAAATACCAATGAACATAAATGAACAAATGAAAGAGAAAAATATAATATGTTTAATTGAATTAGAAAATGGATATAAAAGAAAAACTATAAATATATTAAATACTAACATAATAAGAAAACAGGAAATAAACAATCGCTTTGTAAATAATACAAAAGGAAAATTTTGGACAACTTTTACATTCACTGGTAACGAAATACACAAATTAAAAGATTATTTAAAGAAACAATTTTACAAATTAATTACAAAGCTGATAATAAAATTAAAAATATAATAAACAATAACAATAATCAAAATAACAAATCAATAATACACAAATAATGACCCCGGTTAATGCAATTCACAAATAATCTTCAGAGGACAAAATAAATACAGAAAATAATTTAAAATGTCAATGTATTTGACGGATTATAACATGTACATTTATATGTCTAACTATTTACAATACGTACATCAGTATATATATAGTCAACATTAAGTATGTATGTACATATGTAATTTTATTTACACATAACACTTTCACTTTTTAACAAAAAAATCTGCCACTTTTGTCTGTTTTTTGTGAGCATTGATTTAGCTTTAATGTACGATCTAAGGTTATTGAGAACCATTTTGTCGTACAGTGTCTACTTGTGTCACAAAGCCATAAAGATCGATAATGTATATGACAGACATGGATAATGCATATGTCACGTCCTAGACAATTTATAGCCGAGATTAGCTGACATTTGTTTACAATCTTATGATACCCATTAGGTTTTGGGGCATCCAAGCATTTTGTCATTGTCTCTTATATACAGTAGTCTGCTCGCCCCTTTTATTTCGGTGGCATGCATCGGAATGCTTCCCTCTCAATATAAAGATTAGTCCGTACATATTTACATATCTATTCCCTTCATCTAACTTCTATTAAGCCTTATATGTATTTACGTCGTAATTCACCGTTTGGAAATTTAAACGCATGAATCTGATTGGAATAAAAATTAGATACATTTGTAAAACAATGGCAGACAAACCGGTTAATCCGCCCACGGATAATCGGGAGTTTACTGTATATGTGTATATATATATATATATATATATATAATTTTATTTTATTTTATTTCATTCTCTCATATTTCTTTTTGTGTTTTCTCTTCGATTGATAAAGACCACTGTGTGGTTGAAATATATCATTGTTCAAGTGCTTTTATGTGTTTCTATTTCAAGACTACAGAGTGGACTCTTACCAAAATAAGTCTGTCAGTCTCCTAGTCAAAAAAAAAAAAAAAAAAAAAAAAAAAAAAAAAAATATATATATATATATATATATTTTTTTTTTTTTTTTCCTTCCAACTAGCCTTATCTCTTTTCCCCTGACAGACTTATATAAACTATAATCACTCATATGTTCATGGAAACAATATATATATCTTTAATCTGTGCATCTGTGACATCTGATTTCTACTCTACACAATCTGTGATTACAATTATTTTATTTCATTCTCTCATATTTCTTTTTGTGTTTTCTCTTCGATTGATAAAGACCACTGTGTGGTTGAAATATATCATTGTTTAAGTGCCTTTATGTGTTACTATTTCAAGACTACAGAGTGGACTCTTACCAAGGTAAGTCTGTCAGTCTCCTAGTCCAAAAAATCTATCTATCTATATATATATATATATATATATATATATATATATATATATATATATATATATATATATACATATTAAATTAAATATGGTGATATGTTTTCTTGTAATATAGTTAATAAATTTAAAATATTTCAAAAACGAGAATACTTTTAATGAATATATTTATTCAAAGCTTTTCGCCGATAAAATAGTACCAGCATCTTCAGGAAAATAATTATCTAATAATCTCAGATTGTAATCTAATTCAGATTATTAGATAATTATTTTCCTGAAGATGCTGGTACTATTTTATCGGCGAAAAGCTTTGAATAAATATATTCATTAAAAGTATTCTTGTGTTTGAAACATTTTAAATTTATTAATTATATATATATATATATATATATATATATATATATATATGTATATATATTTTCAATAACTATATAACAAGAAAACGTACCACCATAATTAATATATATATTATTCAAAGCTTTTCGCCAATACAAAAAGTATTAGCATCTTCAGGAAAAACAATGATACAGTAAAACTTTGTTTAACCGTCACTCTTTAAACCGTCAGTTTCTGTTAACCATCATTTCTGTAATAACACAATAATACAGTGCTTAAAAAAGTAATATAGTAATAACAAAGTGTTTAACACTTTAGCTGCCATGTTGAGCCATTTGACCTGATGCCGACAGCCCAGTAGGCTGAACCGACTACCGTCAGCTCACTATGCACGTCATTGTTGTCTAGTAACGTTTTATGTTTATTCATACTACTCAACCAGTGTTGCTACTTTTGGAAAAATGCATGCACAGTATTAAAAAAAAGGCTTCACACTACTTGCAGATATAATTATGATGGTTTTTGTTTGATAGATAAATGCCCACGATAATATAAACATGATGATATTTTAGGACCTTTTTGTCAGGAGTTACGGCCCAACACACTTATTTGTTAACAAATTTAGTGACGTTGATTTAATTATTCCAACCGAAATTAATGGTTTGTTGAAAGAAGTTTACGCTTATATACTTTAATAATAATATAAATAGTTTATAATGACATATTATATTGATTTTCACTATTGTTTGCAAAACTTCACAAAACCAAAAAAATAAGTCGGAAATATTTACTATATAATTAGTTGTAAAATAATTCTTAAAAAACGGATTTGGTTGAGGTTAATACAAACATTGATACACTTAGATAAACTCATCCTTACTAGGATGTAAATTAAAACCTAAATTCCTTATGAAGTAAATTATTTGGCTACTTGCACCATGGTGATTGGATGGATTAGAGGAACAGTGGTGGCAGAAATTCTTGAAGTCATATGAATAAATGATTCATAGTGAATTTAGAATTGTTTGGGGCATATTAGTTCAGTCTGTAGCTGTGGTTTTGTAGTTCTATAATTACCTCTATTTACTACTCTAAACTACTCCCTAATCTAACGCTAAATGGATTTTTCAATACATAATATCTCTTTTTAATCTACAGTAGAACCTCTCTAATTCGTCACAGTAATAACAAACATCGTCTGCACTGTCACGTAGTTATAGGGGCCATTAGGAAAGAATTCTGTAGTACTATAAAGACAATGACAGACATTTATAAAAACTAAAACATAATAGATTTAATATACCATATTTTTCTTGCTTGTGTTATTGTTCTTACAAGTTACTGTAGTATGTTATTTTTTATATATTTTATAAGAATAAAGTAACATATTCTATTTGTAATTACGAACTATACTGCAGGCTACCTGTGTATTTATAGTGCTGTGTAACAGTGTTGTTGAGTTTCTTGCCCGACATAAATAATGTAAATACAACATTAATTACATTACATACCTATTTAAGTTTTTATATGCTATGTTTACCCACAATTACATGTTAATTTCACAACCTGTAATTCATCTTTTTCTCGAATTCGTCACCCTCTCGAACGAATTAGGAGAGGGTTCTACTGTATTTTCTTGAAAGTGACCTTGTATGTGAAATTAAAATAAAATATATCTAATTTTAAGTATACTGGTTTTTATTTCATCTTGATATCTTTCATAACAAACAAGTTATTATTACGGTTCTCTCATATCTGTATAATTAAAAACAAAAATGAATTTGACGAAGTTAACAAAATGGCTGCTTGCAAAAATATGAACTATTAAAGAAAAATAGCCTTAGTTTTCAATCTTCCAAATGTCATAACACTCTTGCTAGAAAAATTATATATACCTAAATTATACCAGCAACCTTTTACTTTTTGACAACTTTAGTTGACACAGTTATGATTTTTTGTTTGTTTTTGGATGGATGTAGAATGTTAAATATGAGGTTATCCACAATATTTAAATAATGTAACAGCACTGAGGTCTGATAAAAAAAGAGCTGCTCAACATAGCAAATAGAAAATTTATTACCATAGATATGTAGACGTTTTAATACTATACAACGGCAATAAATGGCAAATCAAACAACTACACAATTACATTAATACCATAGCCTACACCAAAACCTCACATTTACCCTCGAATTACAAGAAAACAATAAAATAAACTTTCTAGACCTTACCATCACCAAACACAATTTCAAAATATACAGAAATCCAACAACTACCGATACTGTCATACATAATATATCTAATCACCCCACACAACACAAACACGCTGCATTTAATCATATGTTACACCGCCTAATCAATATACCCATGCTACAGAAAGACTATGACGAAGAACTCAATACAATAAAATACATTGCTCAACAAAACGGCTACCAACATACAATCATAGACAACATACTTATGAAAATAAAACACAAACATCATCTAACAGCCACACAGACAAACCACACAAAAAATAACAAATACATATCCCTAACCTACCACAACAAAAACACACACAAAATAGCCTCCACATTCAAAAAACTTCACTACCAAATATCTTACAAATAGCATATAGAACCCTTTCAAAAACAAACAAGACAAACAAATACAAACTATTTGGTATTTACAAATTAACATGTAATGATTGTCCCAGCTATTATATCAGCCAAACCAGTAGGTCATTTTATACATGCTTCGAAGAACACATTGCCCAAAGAAACCAAAAAAACCCAAAATCCAGCTACGCAATACACCTAAAAAACATACAAAACACACACACACAGGCATACATACTAATTTAAACTTACTCCACACATTAAAAAAAAAGTAAAAAACTAACAACTTTAGAAAAATACGAGATATTCAAACATTACGCAACAGATAAAGAAAACATATTAATGACCACACATATTTTGAGGCCAACTCCCTTTTCCATTACACAGCGCACAACCAAAATAGCCCACCACTTCCACAGTCAAAAATCCATCCCGACATCCTATGTAACTACCACGTATGCCGCCAGTAGAGGCTTTGCTTCGTAAATGGAACAATTGTTTTGAAATGCGTCAGCAAGTAAGCCCTATGTATTCACTTCGTTAAATAATTTTTAATTATACCAAATAGATAAAAGAAAGAAATAAAACCAATACTAAAGGCTGCAAAAATACATGTCCATTAAATCCTTTTGAGCATTCGAACAACAAATCATTAAAAAATTATAGAATGAAGTATATTATCCACTATTATACATGGTTCATATTACATGAAGCATTTTTACAATGTTAAAATATTTTTAATAATCTTCTCAGTTTTTTTATCTCAAAAATAAATGAATTTCTAAATAACATTTAAAAAAACGTTTAAACAATACAACTTTGTATTACAATTTTTAAAAACTTGAATATAAATATAGATTTTTGCATGAAAAATACAACTGACTATCAACAAAACATTTTTTTAAAATTTTTTTATACCAAAAATTGTGCAACAGGTTACGTTTATATATTGAAACATTTCTAAATTCAAATTTTAAATGCCTTTTTATAGAATTGTATCTCGATTTAACTGCATAAACTCTAAAGAAAAAGAATTACTTACAGCCTTGCTTGGATCAGCAAAATCAATTCTAAGCTGACCCATTGCTCGAATAATTGCCATTAAACTTTGAATTGTGTTGCTGTAAACAACAGGCCTATACTGTTCACATTCTTCTTTTGAATAGCCTGTTTCATGAATAATCTTCATCTGTTTCACTATTGTACTTTTTCCCGACTCACCAGCACCTAGATGCAAACAAAAATTCAGACTGAGAACGCAAGAGTTTTATTTATGCAGTTAGTACTGACCACACCAAATAAAACCAGCAAACACTGACATGAAAAGTTTTGTGATACATAACAAGTTGATCGATCCAATAATCGTAAACAACCTACTTTTGTATCTTCTAACGCATCAAATGATTTTTTTAATGTATTGGCATTGAAAATGGCAATTTTTATATAATCAAATGTGTGTGTGTGTGTGTGTGTGTGTGTGTGTGTGTGTGTGTGTGTGTGTGTGTGTGTGTGTGTGTGTGTGTGTGTGTGTGTGTGTGTCTGTGAGAGAGAGAGAGACACACACACACACACATATACAGATAGAGAGAGAGTGGGTTATATTTGTCATATTTAACTTAAGAAAAAGAATTATCCTTAAAGTATAAGATATTGCAGGCAAAAATAATTCAAATGTTATTTTATCTACTGAAATTATATATCTTTGAATATTATACAAAATACATTTTTTGTAGATGATAAATTCCAATTTCCAGAGTTTATTTAATGAACTTTCACTATATAAGATACTTGAGCAAAAAAATTTCGTCTAATAATTCATTCAACCAATTTCCAAAATTACTAAATTAAAATTAAAATACTGAATTCTCAACTTTAAATTATGAAAATAATATTTATTCTGATTTGAAAAGTTACTCTTCTTCTCACAGTGTAAAAAGAAAGTCGAAACTGTAAGTATGAGATTGTCTTTGTGTATCTTGCACTGAATTTCTGAGTATGTGGAAAGCGAAAAGGACCTGAAATAAAATTCACAGAACAAGCAGTCACAGTAACAAAATATCAATGTTCATATTTATTTGTTTTTCTTGTAATTTTTTGTAATCTTATATTTATAAGCTAATATAGATCTCAAAGAAGTTTTTGTTATTATTTCTTAGAAACATATACAAAAACAATTTATTGTACCAAATGTCAATACTGTTTGACAAATGGCTTTTAAACATGGACAAAAACTTTAGTCAACAAAAGGTGCTTATCTATAAATATTCAGTCACCAACAGTCTCGTTTCTTTAGAGTAAATTTATATTTCTTTCCGGCAAATATGACTAGTCTTTCAAGCTATGGGCCAAGGTGTGATAAAAAATTTAACTGTCTTTATATTATCATTGTTTTAAAAATGTAGGGCAAGCAAATTGTTAAAAAATTTGAAACTATTAGCTTATTAGGTGTAGAGCATATGATTAACAATGTATTGATTAAAGTTACTCAACAAACGACAGCACATTATTTCAGAAATGCTTGTTTTCAATTTGGAATAGAGAGTCAGTCAAACTTGCTTAAAAAACTATTTTGACTTTCTGAAGAATCCAACATTAGCTAAAACATGCTTAGAAAAATTATACTTTCAGATTATGATATTTTATATCTTGAAGTTGGACGGCGTTCTGCATCAGTAGACCAAGAACCAAAAATGATTTGTCCTTCTTAAATATACCAGGGGCAAAAAAATTGCCCTTTTATGTTCATACCATGTTCAAAATCAATATATATCTTTATAGTTTTTATAACGGCAAAAAATATTGCCCTTCTAAGTTTATACCATGTTCAAAATCAGTATATATCTTTATATTTTGTATAACAACCTGATGCTAGAATAGTGTGAGGAATTTTTGTAATATAGTTTCAATGTTTTTCCAACAGAATATGCAGTTTTCTCCATTTTCAAGAAATGATGCTTGTTCGTGTGATGTGTAAAGCAGTCCAGTTAGCTACAAAGATTATTTGAATAGCAATAACAGCAAAGCTACAAGTGGGATAATGACAGATGCTGAGATAGTTGAAGACATGCTAACAAATTACAAACAATTCTAGTTATAACTGTATAAATCAACTGTGTAGTGTTTAACTTAATTAAGAAATTTTGTTTTTGTTCAATGAGTGATATAGAAGACTTTATTAACGGGCAAAAATAAATAGAAATACCAAGTTCTTAACAAATATACATTAAATATTATACATAAAATGACATTCTACTAGGGTATTCACACACTGTAGTAGAATACACATTCTGCTATAGCTAGACAGTTTACACTGTTTTACCTCCTTCCCACAAATTTTATCATTGTTAAAACTCATAATGTATATTTCAAATTTTGGATACTTGAAATTTTCTAGCACTCATTTTGAAGTGTGAATTGAAAAAAATTTCGCTATATTTATTGATATAAACTGGCACAATTTCTGTTATTATTACAGGTTAATTTTACATATAAAAAGTTATTAACCTTTAAATATTTATTATCGATGGCAAAATTACAAGATTATAATTTTTTGATTACTTGCTAGACAGATCTATGAAATAACATGAAAAAATGTATGAAATAATGTTATCACATGTAATAAAGCCATAAAAGTCATTTCATGTTAAACAGTTTCATAATTTTATACGTATTCAACCAATATTAATATGACAAAACCATTTTTGAATTTAACTGAGGCTAAAACCTAACATTAGGAAATTATTTTTTTTAATAACCAAATCTATTTTAACCAGATACTTTATATCTATATTGTATTTGTAGGTATTATAGTGATGAAGTAGAAAGTAGTGCTCTATTATTATTATGAGAATTCAACTTTATAATGTTATGCATATAGGTAATGTTAACTTTTTTTGTTTTGCAACATATTACATCTTTTGATTAGAGCATACATTTATGTAACATAAAAGAAAAAAATCAAAGTGGGCCTGCATTCACATATTACTTAATACATATAGTTATAGTACACATAAGTAATACATAGGGATATGTAGGTAATACTTATTGTGCTCTTTTGTAGAGCAACATTTATTTTTAACAGTTTTAATTATGTTTGTAAAATGAGGTTATGTTAGATTTTTCAAATTTTAACCACTAATGCAACACTTAAAATCACTCATTTTGTGTGATGTGTTCTGTATATACATAGGACAGTGAAATAGGTTTCTTACATGTTTCTTTTTGTTTTTTTGTTTTTTTTGTAATAGGTATTTATTTATATAGTACAAGCAATACAATACCGTATAATATAAACAATAAATGCACTATATTCAATTCAATATAAAAATATTTTAGAAAGATTATAGTATAAGCTGGAAACCTTGATTGAGTTCTATTTTTTTCTTCTTTAAAATATAATCTTTCAAAGTAACCTGTCTTTTGTTTTTATTTTCCTCTGTAACCAATTCTTTATACATAAAAACCATATAAATGTTTATATTGGTCAGTAACTGAGATGGTACCAAAAGGATGACTACCATTTTTCAGTTTGAAAGGGTTAAGGACATCAGTTTCAGTTTTTTACTGACTACAACACATTAACAATCTCCAAACCCTGTAGGCAAATCCTAGACGGGCAAGCATTGAGCGAGGTATTACTACACAACTACATTAAAATATACATACAAAGTATCTGGTTGAGGTAGATTTAGTTATTTTAAAAAATAAAACCAACTTTCTGAAAATTAACTGTACAATTTGTCCATTTCAATTGTTTACTAAACTGTATGTACAGAAGGGATGCCCTACCACATGAACATCAATAAATATTTCTGATGTACTTTAAACATAATTATGTAAACAAATAATTCTTTATTTTTAGCCACACTGGTCTTGTAAACATACCCTTATTCTGTAAACATAATTCTTTAACAAATAAATATGTACATAAAGCCACACTACCTTACAAGTATGTTTCACTAGATAAATACATACCTGAACTACAATATACTTATGTATCTGGTTAGAATAGACTATTTTTTTAGTAGCAACTTTCTTAACATAAAATCTAATATTACTAAAGTCAATATCAAGGGTCTAGTGCCTCCCTTACAAAAATAAACATTAGGTGTATAAAATATCACTCAAGAAAATATGTTCAATCTTTCTCATTATTGTATTGTTTTCACATTTATTAAAAGCATAGAATTTGACAGATTTTCATTTTCGGAAACATTCATTTTTTACCATTTACTGACTCAAGTGTTAGCACTAATCATTATGATTTTTGTATAAGCAAATCTATCATATCCAGATATTTGATACACGTATTTAAATGTATTTGTATATTATTGTAATAATATAAAAGAAACATATATTTTCTACTGTTTTATACATGTTTACATTGAGGTGCTTTCAACTTTTACATATTTTAAGCATTATTCATGCTTTCCCATAAATGAAACCAGCTGTTTCTTATTTAGAATGTACTTTCAAGTCATATGTGTGAAAAGGTAAACCATTGAAGATACAAAACCATCTGGTATTTGGTCAAGAATTACCAGTATACATTCATTTAAGAAAAAAAAACTATAGGGGGGACTTTTTTAATATAAAATGTAGCATTTCTGTGAAATATGGAACCTATTGTCAGACATAGACGAATAAACACTAGATAGCATTCAAAAAAATGTGTACAATGATATTATGTATCATCTTATCACATTTAATACAGACAGAGAACTTGGGCAGGTTTTATGTTGCTTTAAGCCTTAACCCATAAAGAGTATATTTTTACCGAGAAAGGAGTGACTACGTACCAGTACACCATTCATTAATTTCTCCGAAAGGAATAATAACATATCAGTAGATTTTTGTTGTGTAACACTAAGAAGTGTTATTTTATTAATATTAACACATTGCGTGCTGTGTGAAGTACCAAGTTCGATACTTTTTTCCTAAACTATTATACGATGGCAAACACAATCTTCAGTACTAGCTTGGTTTCTAATGTCAGTGGTTTGTATTGATTGTCAGTATGTAATCCTAGATTTCCGTTTGATATGTAACGTTTTTTTCCCGTCATTTTTTTGCTATCATGGTTTCTGTGAATTCAGTGATTCTTTTCATCTTTGTTTATTATTTTACTAGCATTTTTTTATATCTCTTGTTTTTTACTTTTCTTTATAAATGGGATGCTATGTTCCGGTTGCCCACATAATTATCAGAATGTCAAGAAAAGTGTTTTGACACTTAACATGTAAATGTATCACATTTGATTGGTATGTGAGTTTACAAATATTTTGCATATAGAACTAAAGTTTAAACGTATTCTCTCTGATAAGTAATTTTTCAGTTCTTATGAATATTACACGAGCAACTTCCAAAAGACTTTCAATACCAAGTAAATTTTTTAAAACGTTTTTTTTAATATTCTTTTAATTTTTCTGCAACTTTTAACCAAAATTAAACTACTATATATTAAAAGTATGTATATGACATAATATATAAGACATTACATAAGACATATGTAATCAATTGGTTATGACATTGACAAATAGTCCTTCACATTAGTCTAAATAATAGTTTCAAAAACTGTACAAACAATTTTAACATATCTTATTTAAAAAAGTAATTAATATAATTTGTGAAATATTTAAAATATTGTGTGGTAATTTAGTTATCTATTCTACATATGATAGGATCTTTTTTTGATAAAATAGCAATGTTGATTATTAAAGTTACTATTCTTAAATTATCTTGGTTTAATTTAATTGGTTAAAACAGTGATGTCTTGTTCCAATTAAATTTTTTGGTTGAAATGCAGTAGCTCGACGCCATACGATATTTTGGGAAATGGTTTAACACCACCAAATAGGACGATATCCACAAGAATTTTTTTTAAATTGACCTCGGAAAGTTACTTTTTTTCAATTTAAAGTAGCGTAAAAAATTCAGCGCAGATGTAGAAGTTGTGAATAGGCGCGGAGTGATACAAATGCTTCGTGATGTTACAACTGTATTTCAATGTATAAAATTAAAACCAAATCTAACTTGACTTGACACTTTTTCGGTAAATTTTAATATAGGTATACAGTATTGTATAAATTTAAAACCAAATCTATCCTAACTGGAGAAGTTGTTTCTCAAATATCTACACACGTACGGTTGCGTGACGTACCGCGGACAATGCGTACAACCTTATGCGCAGCATTGTGACATAAGTATCACTCCGTGCCTATTCACAACTTCTACATCCTCGCTGAATTTATTACCCTACTTTAAATTGAAAAAAAGTAACTTTCCTACTTTAATTTTAAAAAATTCTTGTGGATATCGTCCAATTTGGTGGTTTTGAACAATTTCCCAAATTATCGTATGGTGCCGATCTACTGCATTTCAACCAAAAAATTTAATTGGAACAAGACATCACTGTTTTAACCAATTAAATTAAACCAAGATAATATAAGAATAGTAACTTTAATAATCAACATTGCTATTTTATCAATAAAAGATCCTATCATATGTAGAATAGATAACTAAATTACCACACGATATTTTAAATATTTCACAAATTATATTAATTACTTTTTTAAATAAGATATGTTAAAATTGTTTGTACAGTTTTTGAAACTATTATTTAGACTTATGTGAAGAACTATTTGTCAATGTCATAACCAATTGATTACTTTACTTAATATTACAAACTAATTAAAAAAGTAAAACTGTTGGGATTAAATTTTAATTTAAACCAAACCATTTAGTGGTCAGAAATCTCAGCCAACAAAATTCCAATTACATTGAGCTTATCTACTTGGTGATCTTAAGTAAATGTTAATCAATTTTAAAAATCATTTATTTACAAAGAATATTTCAACCATATGAATAAAACATTATTATGCGTTTAACTGTTAACGAAAATTGCATTACTAATGGAAGTACTTCTATAAAATTTAATTGTTGCCTGAATAGTGCAGTAATACTAATCACATATTTACCTAACAAAAGGAGCTTAACTTCTCTTGCAGCTCTCTCTCCATCAGCTCTCAAATCTTTATCTATCTTTTTAGACCTTTCAACTGCTTCTTTTTCACCCGAAGTACTAATAGCACAACCCATTTTTAAAAATTAGGCACTTGTTGCGTCTTCAAGACACAAATTCAACAGCTCCACACCTACAGCCGGTTTCAATCATTCAAAGTACAGTAAAGCCAGATTATTTGTATTTGTATAAGATGTCACAAACCAAATTTCGAAGAATCTAATCTCTTTCCTACAACCACAATAATCTAGATGTTTTGGGTATATTTTTGACGACAGTTTAATACAAATATTAAATAAAGGTCTTTAATGTATATAACACTTTTCACAGTTGAAAAAAACAACGAAATGAATTTTAGTTATGGGTTATGGGCAGGTACTTCGAGAATCGATTCGTTTCATCGATCATTTGAAATTGAATAATCTAATATGACATACTTTAGAAGCATACATGACTTCATCTACAGTCTCAGAAGTCGGTTATTGAATCGAAGTAGCGCTACGTGTTCAAAAGGAAGAAAATTAAGATAAACCAAGGTTTTAAAAATATAATATTTTGTCACAATAACGAATCGTTGAAAACCAAAAACAGTTTTATTATACTTACCTTCCGATATAGGCTTAATTGAAAGTCTATAGTTTTGAAATCCTTTATCATTTGAAATTTTAGATCCCAAATGTCTGATTTTCTTGGATACATTTTTTCCGTAAAAACAAATAGTCCGAATTTAAAGTTTACCTCAATAATACAGAGCTAGTTTCGATTCTTACATTAAAGCGCCGCTCCTTACGAAACGCAAGTTATCAATTGTTTTTCGTAAAAGTACAGAATAGATCGGTGAGATCAGATCATTACGAGCTTTTGGAGGAGTAACAAATAAGACTTTACGTCAAGTACTGTTTGTAATCAGGTTCGTGATGTACAGTACACTTATAATATATAAATCCTACTAATGTAATTACATTTATCAAAAGTGTTATATGATTAACGGAAACTCAGGCAAAGCAACTTATAATATTATAATGAACTAGTTGTTGAATCAATCGCCATCTGCAACCTCATAATTCATGATGGATAATGGAGTCTTTTTTTTTAATAAGACTATGAGCTAAGTGTTAACAAAGTTTTGTAATTATTTAAATATTTACAACCGTAAAAATTAAAACCGTTTACTCTAAGTCTTACTAAACATTAGTTTATTAAAACTAACAGACCACTTTCAACGATGATTTCGCCTTCAGCTTTAATGAAGGCGACATCGTCGTCTAAACTAGTCCGTTGGTTTTAATAAACTAATGTGTAGTGAGATTTAAAGTAAATTGTTTCGATTTTTACTGTTGAGAATTGTTCTCACTAGCTAAGCTCTAATTGATCTAATATTTATAGATTTTTTATTTAACAGTAAATCAGTAAGTTCAAGGAAAAATTATATAAAATTAGGAGAAAGATTACGTATTATTATCATGTTCTTTACAGTCAAGATATATAGGTCCCAGTGCAAACATAGATTAGTTATGACAACAATTTCAAAGGAGTACCTGTTATTTAGGTTATAGTTTAAATTAAAGTTCTCAGTTACACAGTTACAGATATCTGTATCAGATATTTGCTCACGTGAAGATGGAATCAACAAATATAAATATTTGTATGTTACGAGTACTAGTTGTCTGAATTTTCGTTGGAAATACTGCGTCGGTAGAGCACGTGTTAAAAAAAACTAATTTAGCATTATTAATTCTTTGAATTTTTTTTCAAAAATTAAACAACGAATTGCTGTCAATAATATTACTACTGGTAGGTAAGTACATTAATTTAATTTTTTCATAAAATTTTTCATTTAACTATTTACAGTGTTCAATGTAGAGTTCAAATCGTATGATCTTCATATAGGATATTAAATCTTAAACTTATGGCTTTCATGCAAATTATTTTAGAATTTGCAAAAATATTAATGTATTGATATTTCATGTTATGTAAATGAAAAGCAAACTTTAGTATTGCTCGTTAACACACCAAAAATTTATAATTTGGAAAATAAAAATTCACTCCCTCTCCCCAGGTACTAATTTAACTTGTTCGTTTTATGTTTTTTTGACGTATTGACTCGCTAAGTGCCTTGAAATGTAATTAAACTTGCTGTTGACTCTCAAAAATTACAAATTAAAAAAAAGTAAATCAACTTAAACAAAGCACTATCAGCACCATGTTTCACCAGGCACACAAATCTTATAGAATTATAAAACTCGCAAGCACATCTTATATTACGGCGATAATAAGTCGCAAAATTACTCAAAAGGACGAAACAAACATTTACAGACCTTATTCCACGCACAAAACAGAAAATCGCTAAAAACTTAATGCTAATAGTAGTTTGTTAAGGTTGATTTTTTCAAAATTTGTAATTTTTTGGGAGTCAATAGCAAGTTTGCAAATAAGCATTTTGCGAATTACTGTATTAAGGAAATAACTCCAAAGTGTTGAATTATTAGCATTTTATGTGGGTCGTAAAAGGGGTATTTGCTATTTTCCAAAATTTTTAACTTTTGGGGCTTGTTTGAAAGTTTTTATAATTTGTTTTGAATTCCTTATGATTTTCTGCATCACATGGTATAATTAAAAAAAAAATTAAAGTCAATTACGTGGTAGCGGGAAGTAAATACAAAAAAATTAATTAATAGAACCTTGTTTTTTATCTTCAGGAAAATCTAAAAATAACAGCTGACTATTACCTGACAGAGTCTGGTGAGTAATTTGGTTGATTTCACAAACAAATTCTACTACTAAAAAATTTTGCTTTGTTGCATTAATGTGTGGCTAGTCATTTTGAGAAAAGCAAACCTTCCATAACAAAACTCTGCCCTTTGAGCTTTGTCACAACTTCTAATTTGCCATGCTGCATTTGTTGATGATAACCAAAATTGGTTTTTTGCTAAGGAAAAATTGATGTTTGCCATAAGCTGACATTCAAAAAACTACACTATCATAGTCCTATTGAGTCTGGCTACCCCAACCACTGACATGTTTATGAATCAATGAATCTCACCTGTGACTATTTCTGAAAAGAGATAGTAACTTTTTTTCCCTAAACAGTTGGGAAAAATAATGTATGGTTTTCGTTATTAACATTACTCAATAAAAAAAGGCACTTATCAATTTCACAGCAGCAATGTTAGATCAGGAGGAAGTTGCTGGTTGGTAGGTTCATTCATTATGTAGTTGGGCATTATACTTATACCATATAGTTTTCATATCTAACAAACTTCAATGACAAATTAATTTCTGGCTTTCAAAATACAAATGACATGTATTTCACAACTGGTGAGAGAATGGAATAGCCTCCAATGACTAGAGACTGAATAGTACAGTATAATAGCTATAATATTTTAATTCCTTTATCCAAGAAACTGGTAATATATGACAAAGTGGTAACCAACTGTTATTTTTTCCATTTTACATATGTTACTCAAAAGTACGGAATTTATTTCCCATTCCCACTTAATCAAATTTAGCAAACAAAATTATATTGATCAATTCAGAAAGTCATCAGCAATATGAAAAAAATTATGAAAACTTTTGCTCACGCCTCAAAAACTAAAAATGTTGGAAAATAGAATCTCCTCCCTCCACGGCACATGTAAAATGTTACTAATTTAAAGTTTTGGCTTGATTTTTTTGACACTATAACTCGCAAAATGCCACAAAATGTAATTAAACTTACTGTTGACTCCAAAGAAACTACAAATTATAAAAATAATTATAGAACAAAGCACTATCGGCACCATGACATCACATTTTATCCGACACACAAACCTTATAGGATTATAAAACTTGCACACACATTTTATTTTTTGTGAAAATAAGTCGCAAAATTATTCAAAAAAAAAAAAAAAAATGAAACAAACACCTGCATATTCTATTCTATGCACAAAACGAAATTGGTGCATTGAACATTTACATAACTTTTATTTCTAATTTTGACCTTACAACCATAGAACTCACTGCGCAAAGTAGAGTTAAATTGAAATGTTATAGTTGATTTTTTTTTTTCAAACTTTGTAAGTTTTAAGTCACCGGCAAGTTTAATTACATTTTGAGGTATTTTCGAGTTGGTACGTCGAAGAAATAAAGCAAAAAGTTTGAATTTGTAATGTTAAAGTTGTGCAGTAGAGTCGAGAGGGGAATTGCTATTTTCCAAAATTTTAAATTTTGCGGCATGAGTGAAGGTTTTTATAACTACAAAAAAAAAAAAAAAAATTATATATATATATATATTGAAGTCATAACTGACTAATGATCAATGCAGAGCCGAAACTGAAACGACACAGACTTGAAATTTAGGTGAAACCTTCGTTATACTACGTAGGAGCGCACTAAGAAAGGATTTAGCAAAATTTTAATTTTAAGGGGTAGAAATAAAAAAAAAGCAGGGTAGAATTTACGATCAGAAATATACAGAGTTCACATCTTTCTGGCAGTATAATGTCTACCGTTTATCCAAACGATATGAAACTTTGGAAAGTTATTGAACACACTCCTGGGAAGGTTCTGTCGTAATTGAAGTCCGATTGGAGGTATCTAAGTCGATATTTTTAAAATAAAACAGAAAAAAATTAGAAATGCGACCACCTACTTTTCTGACTGAGCATTCAGTCACTTTTATTGAAATTAAGAATTTTATTAATATAGATGCGACTAACAATCAATAAATGGCGGCAATCACTCTATGACATACAGCTGATACTTAAATTAAGTAAAAATAAGGCTTCATACAACAATTTTATTATGTGTTTAGGTTAGTTTGCAGATGTATTAATGCAATTGTTATATTACTTTATTTAGGCCTACTCTACAATATAAAGTAAAATGCTATTGAATTGAAAAAGTCTTCAACTTCTAAGTTAATAAATATATTATATTTATTATTATAAAAAATAAATCTTACTAAATTATTATAAAATATTAAATATGGATTCTATTTTTTGTGTGTGTGTCAGCGAATTATTTGATTGTAAAATATATATATAGAATTAGACTAAATTATTTTCTATTGAGAATCATACACATTATTATTATTAACTATTATTTACGTTTAAGTTCTAGAAATGCGTATTCAAATTTATTTAGTAACTATGATTTCATATATATTGGGAGGTGGCTATAGTTATTTTTCAGTTAACTATAAGTACTATTAAATATTACCTAAAGCAAAATAAATACTGATATACATTAAAAAAAAACATACTTTGTCAGTTTTTTTTATTACTCTTAATTTCTGTTCGAATTGAATATTTATACTTATAACAGGACAACTGCTGTCGGGTCAGCTATTATGTTAAAAAATACTAATTTAAGTTTAGCTAAAGTTAAGATGACATTCATTGACTGTTAGGCAAAACTCATAGAGGAGGAATTGATTTGAGAGATGGCTGTTTCTCACATAGACAATTTCATGTTGCATTTTCTAGAACAGAGATGGCCAACTAGTGGCCCATGGGACCCAGACGAATGTTAAAAACATTAGATTATTTACTTATTAATAAATGTAAAACATAAAGATATAGCTTTGTATAGGCTATAGGATATAGGTTGAACACGGCTCCTATCCCAATAAGAGCTCTGTGACTTGTAAAGTGAGGCATTTTTTCAGACAAGGTCCGAAACTGGTACTATATTTTGGAGTCAAGTGCGTGATTAGAAATATCCCAAACTATGTGTGTCTTCGGTAAGAAAATAGTTTCAATCTTTGCAAGCACATACCTTTGTGAGTACACTTTTTCAACAATGAAATTTATAAAATCAACTCACCACAACTGACTAAACATCTTCCACATCTGCTAAAGTTTGCAATCATTTCAATTCAGATTGATTTTGATCATCTTTGAACAGTTGTGCCCGGCCACAATGATCTCATTAAGTGAAGTAGGTAGGCCTACATACTTATAGATGATTTTAAATTGAAATAAATTAGAATTTTTTCCAATTCTGATAAGCGTAAACAACATGATTAAATAGCAACTAAAAATTTATTATTCTTATTCTAATCCTTTGTAGTCCTCATTGAGCTTGATATTAAATGTATATGAATATTTTTGCATAACGTTTATTGATTCATATTATGTTTTATATGACGCACAAGCCTACTTACTATAAGATACATATATTGCCTATATTTGGTTTATTGACGTATGTGTGAAATTATTTGTGTAGCCCTTGTCTTCTCGGGAAGCATTGTTGTAGCCCTTTAGGGTTAAGAGTTGGCCATCCCTGATCTAGGACTAAGGATATAGGGGAAGTTCGGACATTGTGAGAGCAAGAAGGCGATCCTGAAGAGAATTTGATGTCCGGGTATAGAGAGCTGACAGCTGTCACCGAGTATAAGTTTAGGATAGGCCACATTTAGGAATCGACAAATAATTGCAGTTCATGACTAGGAAATGTGTAAACAAGGAAATTAAAACTGTTTGATTCAGATTAAATTTGTAGTGTATAAGTTGGAACGTAGAAAATTGGTTTAATATGATGTTTATGAAGTTTTGAAACTCCAATAAATCCGAAAATCCCCGAAATTAATGATAATTACAGTAGCCTTGTAATTGTTGTATTTTTAAAACTAAGTGCTTCAATTAAGAATTGGATATTTTTTTAAAGAATTTTATTAGCTATTGTACTTTTTAGATATCACATTTTTATTATATCGCATATTATAATTGCAGCAAAGCCTTATTGTTCTGTAAATATCATCTGTGAAAATTGCTTCGAATTTATTATTATATCAGAATAATAGAATGATTGAGTCATTTTAAATTGACAATGCCTTGAAATTTCTAATTACACATGGCTAAGCTTAGGCAAATTTCCTTTGTATCAATTATACACTTTTAAAAATTTTGTTAATTGTTTCTGTATATAATCGATACTGATAAAATCAATTATACATGCTTAAGTAAAAAGACTTTAGGTACTAGAAAAATATGATTTGTTGACGACAACCCAAAAATTCTTAAGATTTGAAATAGATGAAAATAACTTCATAATAAGTATAAAACTTGTTATAATCCTTTTTTTTAAACAAAAATAGCACTGTCTTATTATATCTTAGAACAAGGGTGGGCAACTTGCGGCCCACGACCTGGTTATGTGGGGCCCCAGACGAGTGTTTAAAAACATTTGATTATTAATAAATAATTTGATGTTAATAAATGTAAAACATAACAAATTGGTTTGGTAGAGGTTATATGACATAGGTTGAACATGGCTTTTACCATCAGTAGAGACACAATTATCGTTTTTCGTCTGATCGTTTCTTTTACCATCGCCGATCTAACATAATGTCACATGTACACACTGGGCAGTAAGTGACCCATCTATTCAGACAAGGTTGATAAGAAATATCCCAAGCAATATGACTTTGGTAGAAAAATAGTTTCAATGTTTGGAAGCAACATACCTTGTGAGTACGCCCTTTTCAACAATGAAATTTATAAAATCAACTCACCGCAGCAACCTCACAGACAACCATCTTCAGGTTGTTCTGCTAAAGGTTGCAACCACTTCAATTCATATTGATTTTGATGAACTGTGGAACGATTGTGCTCTATGTTCTTATTAAGCAAAGTAGATGCATTCTTACGAATTATTTTAAATTTAAATAAATTACATTTTATCCAATGCTTTGTTTTGATAAATGTAAACAACACGATTAAATAGCAACTAAAAATTTAATATTGTACTTATTTCGATAATTTTTACACTATTCATGATATTAAATAGGCCTACGCCTATATTAAAATATTTTGTGTAACATTATTCATTCATATGATTTCATATACAATGGATACTATACAATATACGTATTGCCTGTATGTGTGGAGTTAGTTGTGTAGCCCTCATCTTCACTGAAAATATTGAAGTGGCTCTTTAAGGTTAAGAAGTTGGCCATCCCTATTCAAGAGTAAGCTCTTCCAGTAGTTTAGTGATTGTTGCCCCAGATGGAAGAACCACCAACGATATATATATATATATATATATATATATATATATATATATATATATATATATATATATAAAGAGGTTTTGAGATAATCAAAGTACCAGCGAAATTAAATATTACATTGTGGTAATAAAAAAGGTGATTAAACATTTTAGAAAATTTAAAAATTATAAGTCAAAACTAAAGAAAGAAAATATAATAAATGACAAAGTAAATTCATAAGATTATTTTTATACTCCAAATTCCGTTAGATTATCATTTCAAATTCAAAAGAATGAAATTTCCAGTTAAAGATAGCCTTACGATGGCAGTTAACAAATCACAATGACAGTCTTTAAAAATAGCTGGAATTGATTTGAGAGATTACTGTTTCTCACATGGAAAACTTTATGTTGCATGTTCTAGAGTAGGCTCATCTACTAGTTTAGTGATTCTTGCTCCAGATGGAAGAATCATTATGTTGTACTTAAAGAGGTTTTGAGATAATCAAAGTATCAGTGAAAATTCCAAATAAAGTATCTAAGAAGTTTAGGAGATCTTTTTATCTATTTTTTAATAAAAAACATAAGTATTTAAATAATCATTTTAATATTACTGCATTAATTTAAAACTAATTTTCTCATAGTAATTTTTTCATAGGAAAAGGTATTATTAGTAAAATAATATCTTATTTATAGATTTTTGTCAACAGATATAATAAATGCATTTTTAAAATAAACTACTTGTTTCTAATTTCAATGACTCAACAATAAACACTCCTTACATTATTTTGTATATTTATTATTATTATTACTTATTATTAAATATGAAATAGATTTGGTTTAGTATGGTCTTTAGGCATTTTGTGATTTGGTTTGTGTATTTGGGGTGGGTTTTAAGATCAGTTAATTTGTTTTTTATTATTTGGATGGTTTCGTTTATTGGTATATTAGAGTACAGGTTTGTGATATCAAATGATATAAATTTAGTGGTTTTGGTTATGTTTATCGTTTTTAGTCTGTTGGTTAATTTAATTGAGTTTTTTATGTTGTATTTATTTTCCAGTTTAAGTTCGTGTTTTAGGTTATTATCTAAAATAATAAGATACATAAACAAATAGATGGCTTAGCAATGGGATCACCCCTCTCAAGTATAATATCAGAAATTTACCTCCAAAACCTCGACGAATTAATTACACAAACCATAAAAACACACGACCCTAACAGACATTGGATACGATATGTTGACGATGGATTATACATCTCACATAATAAAGCAATAAATAATAATATCATCCTAAATGAAATAAACAACTTACACCCTAACATAAAATTCACCATGGAAGAAGAAATAAACAATAAAATAAACTATTTAGACCTAACAATAACCAGAAATACAAATAACATTGAATACTCAATTTTTAGGAAACCTCCACAAACCATTAATACAATACCAAACTACTCTAACCATCCCCCACAACATAAAATGGCTGCAACATAGCTTATAAAACACAGGAAACATAATCGATAAAATAAAGCAAATGGAAAAAATATGTCCCACTCTTAATAACGGAATATATAAATTCGAATGCCCAGACCGTATTAAAATATACATAGGTCAAACAAAAAAGAAATTAAAAGACAGATATCAAGAACACCTCAATGCATACATCAAACCTCAAACTTACAACTGAAACGTAGCTACACACACCATCAAAAACAAACACACATACCCCACATTAGAAAACATACACCTAATAAAAAAGTACAAAAATGCCTCAAAATGACAATCCGGGAGCAACTACAAATTTATAAACATAAAAATATTATCATAAGCGAACAAATAAACGAACAAAATGATAACCTAATAGACAAAATTAACCCCAAGACAAACTTAAAAGAATCCCACAGTGCAGTGAATCAGAAAATAGAATAATTACGGTACACCACATGACATCGGAAATTCCACACAGCTCGCAGTCTACTACAACTCCCGGTCAGTGATGCTCGATAATGGAGATAATATCAATCTTTGAAAGTTAACTCGTATAAATACCAAGTAAGATTCTTGTTTAAGTACATATAGGGAAAGTGATATATATATATATATATATATATATAGTTAATAAATTAAAAATATTTCATTAGAATTGGTATTGTTAGAAACTGCAAATGATATCATTGAGTTTATCAAATATAAAATAAAGAAAGAGATTAAAGGAAAATATGAAAATTTATACAAGAAACTAGAAATTTTACAGTGGAATAATAATTGTAAAAAAAAGCGACCCGTTATAAACGCAAGATTTTTCTTGATAGGGTGATAAATTTAACTAAGATAGATTTGACTGAAGAGTATGAGTTTCTAGCAAAAGGTTTAAAACATAATGTAAGAAATAATAATATAAAAAACAATGTATAAGAAAATATAGTAGACACTGAAAATGCAATTAGTCTTATACCTAAAGAAGAACAAGATCACGCTAGACACTTGGTATTGGAAATTTTAAATAAAACTATTAAACAAAGATTGGAAGAGAAGAGGGATTTCAGGGAAGAAAGAATTGTTAAAAATGTAGAAAAAACATTAAGAAAAGAAGAGGTTATTGTTACACAAGCGATTAAAGGAAACGCTACTGTTTTAATTAGTAAAGAAGACTATGTAAATAAAAACTTAAGATTTTATTTTGAAAACAGCATGTAAAAAGTAGTTTAAAGGTAGGACTGAAATATATCAAAAGAAAATTAAAGAAATAGTTAACAACTCCCAATATATAACTCAAGAAGAAAAATATAAATATATAAATATGAATCCAAGTGTGCCAATAATGAGAGGCCAAGTAAAAATTCACAAAAAAGAATACACTATTTGGCCGATAATTAATTATAGAACGTGCCGCCTGTAAATTAGCAAAATATTTAGAAAAATTGTTAAAAGGAATGGATCTGCTAAAATAAATTTACTGTGAAAAATTCAACTGAGATTGTTAAAAGAATACAAGAAGCAAAGATTATTAAAGATTGTAGGATGATTTCGTTTGATATAGAAAATTTATACCTATCAGTACCAATTAAAGAAACTATAAGAATTATTAAGGAATAATTACAAGACCAGAGCAAAAATAAGGATTTGAATAACGAAATTGTCAAATCACTAAGGATAATTTTAAACTGACTACAATTTAAGTTTAGCAATGAATTATATAAACCAAAAGACGGCCTGGTGATGGATAACCCATTGTCTGGAATATTAAGCGAGTTTTTCATACAAGAATTAGAAGAAAGGATAATAACAAAAATACTAGAAAAATTCAATTATTTTGAATATATAAGATATGTGGATGATTCAATATTAATAGTTAAAGACACTGAAGGAAAGAAAGGAGATTCTATATTAAAAGAAATCAACAATATACATAATAATTTAAAATTCACGATGGAAAAAGGAAAATAATAAAAAGAGTAGTTTAAATTTCCTAGATTTAAAACTAAAAAGAAGAGGAAAAAAATAGAATGTGGAATCTTCCGAAAAGATACATACACTGATCATTATCAGTTAATAACATTTTATTAACCCAAAATTGAACCTCCCACTAGAACATAAATTTTCATTTCGGCATTTTTTTAACAGATTATTAGATATACCTCTAAAGAAAAAAGAATATAAAGAAGAACAGAATATTATATTTCAAATTGCTGAGAATAATGGATATAACAAAGAAGCAATTAGAAAGTTATTTAGGAAAATTTGGGCAAGAAGAAATCAAACAAAAAGTCCCACAAAGGAAATAGAGAGAAAGAAATGGGCAAAATTTACATATACAGGAAAAGATTTTTATAAATTAACAAAATTATTCAAGAAATATAATATAGAAGTTGGAATGAAAACTAACAACACATTAAAGAATAAATTAAAGTGTGATACAGAACGTTTAAATAAGTTTAGTAAAAATGGAGTTTATAAAATGCAATGTAATGGCAAAGCAACATAGGACAAACAGGATGAAAATTTGTAACCAGATATAAAGAGCATATTAGGTCGGTTAAGTATGAGAAAAATGGTTCTAATTATGCTGCACATTTGATTGAAGAGGGCCATACACTGCAAGAAATGAAAAATTCAATTAAAATTTTACATTTTGTTAATAAAGGAAAACGTTAAAATATTTTAGAAAATTTAGAAATTTGTAAAGCCAAGTTAAAAAAGGAAAATGCAATAAATGAGCAAATAAATACACAGTTGAATGTTATATTTAAAAGTATAAATCTGCACCAATAGGAAGTGAGGTCTGTAGGGGGGGGGGCGTGACTAACAGTATATAAAGGCGAGCTCAAAATTTGGGCAACCAGTACTATTGAAGTTTTGAAAATGGAGTTAATGCGAAACGCGTCAACAAAAGAGAATATTGAAAAGTTAGGAATGGCAGAAAAATGTACTCAAACATATAACATACTAATTAGTGTTGCGTTGAAAACTATCGCTATAAACTGAGCAGTAATAATACAAACATATATATAATTTCATTATATCAGTGCAAACGTATATCATATTTTATAATATTCAAGAACATATTATTATCGATTTCAGTGAAAATTATTGAATATAAGTGATCGATAAGACTTGAGATTAAAAATTGGGCTGTAATATGTGTGTATATATATATATATATATATATATATATATATATATATATATATATATATATAGATTTTTTGGACTAGGAGACTGACAGACTTACCTTGGTAAGAGTCCACTCTGTAGTCTTGAAATAGAAACACATAAAAGCACTTAAACAATGATATATTTCAACCACACAGTGGTCTTTGTCCACACAAAGACCACTGTGTGGTTGAAATATATCATTGTTTAAGTGCTTTTATGTGTTTCTATTTCAAGACTACAGAGTGGACTCTTACCAAGGTAAGTCTGTCAGTCTCCTAGTCCAAAAAATCTAAATAATCTTTACTAACCAAAACTAACCTAAATATATATATATATTCTTGATATTTAACGCTATCCATTGTTTTTCCGTTGCACTGACTTTATGAAGTTAATATATTACTATGTAAGTAATTTAAACCACCATTAAGTGCAATAATTTTACCTTGAGTGATGAGGCACCTTTCGGTCAATTGACCATTGTCGAATCACTGATGTTTTTCTGTTGTAGATGTTCGGTCTGTGAAGTTGGTGTTTGTTGACGTTACGCGCATTTTTTCTTGATCTGTGTGTATGATATTTCTATATAGTATGTCTTCTGTATATGTTGTTTGTGGATTCATTAAATTGTTGTGTAAGTTTTTATAAATGTGGTATTTTTCTAGTGAGTTTAGTTCTATTGGGTTGTTATTTATTTCAAGTATGGTTAGGTTATTTTCGTAATTTGTTATTTCGTGTTTATGGGATATTAGGTGTGCTGCAACATTTGATACTTTAGAATTTTTGTTTTTGAATGCTCTATAATGTTCTTCAAATCTTATTTTAAATGTTCTGGTCGTTTTTCCTATGTAAAAAGCGTTACAGTTGTTGCATGTGATTTTGTAAATTCCTGATAGGTTATGTTTTTCTGAATTTGTTTTGTGGTTTGTGTTATTAAGATATTTTATTATTTTGTTGTTTGGTTTGTAAGTTGGAGTGTAGTATTCTTTGTTGTATATATTTGTTATTTTTTCTATTTTGTTATTGGTGTATTTATATTTTAGGTAGATTTTTTTATTTTCATTATTTTCGTGTTCCGGTTGTAGTGTTGTGTTGAGGTTAGGTTTTTTTGTGAATTTATTGTATATATTTTTTATAATGTGTTTGTTGTATCCATTTTCTATTGCTATTTTTGTAATGTTATCTAATTCTTCATTTAATTTTTGTTTGTTATCCTGTGTGTATTTTATTGCTTTATTTATCATGTTACTGTAAGTGTTAATTTTGTGTGTCCAGGGGTGGTTAGATTTGTAGTGTATTGTGGTGTTGTTGGAAGTAGGTTTCCTGTATACTGTAGTTTCTATTTTATTATCATTTATATTTAAAGTAATGTCGAGGAAGTTGATTGTTCTATTTGTTTCTGTTTCAACGGTGAATTGTATGTTTTCGTTGTATGTATTTAGTTTGTTTAATATTATGACGTGTTCGTTGTGAATGGTAGGTTGGTATATTACAAGTATATCGTCTACATACCTTGTCCATAGTGAGATATTGTGTGTGTTTATTATAGGTTTAATTATTATTTGTTCAAAGTGTTGTAAATATATTTCTGACATGACAGATGATATGGGTGAACCCATGGGGAGTCCTGTTGTTTGTTTATAATATTTATTGTTAAATTGGAAGTAATTTTGGTTACATATGTGTTTAGTTAGCGTAATGATACTATCTATTATGTTTCTTTTTTCGTTATTGTGTATCAGTTTGTTTTTTATTATTTCTATGGTTTCTTCTATTGGGATACTAGGGTACATATTAGTTATGTCATAACTTATTATTTTTGTGTTGCTGTTTGTTTTTATCGTTTTTATTTTATTAATTAATTCGTATCCATTTTTTATATTGTATGTGTTGTTGATATGTATTTTAGATCTTAGGATTTTGTCTAGAATTTTTGCGAATATGTAAGATGGTGCTGTTGTGAAATTTATTAGTGGTCTAAATGGTGTGTTGGGTTTGTGGATTTTAGGTATCCCTGATAATACTGGTGCGCATGGTTTGAATGGGTATAATCTTGTGTGGTATTTTAATTTATTGTTATAGTTTAGGGTGTTACGGTGAGTGACAATTAAGTTTTTTATTGTAATAAGGTATTTGTTAGTTGGGTCTGGGATTTGTTCGTATTTATTTTCTTTTATGTAGTTAGTCATTGAATCGATATATTTGGTATTTTCTATTATTACTGGAGTATTTGTTTTATCTGATTTTAATATTAAGTAGTCGTTGTTTTCTAGTTTTTCTCTGAGTTTTGTAATTTCTTTTTTATTAATATATTGTTCCGTTTGTTTGTTATTTTCCGTTTTTATTAGGTTAATTTTATTATTAATATTATTTCTTATGTGTTCAGTATTTTGGTGGGTAATTTTGTGGATGTTAGATTCTGTGTCAACTATTAGGTTTTTTATTATTTGTTTTTTGTTGAAGTTAGGTAGGTTATATTTGAAGGAATTTGTTATTATTATTTTTTCTTTTTCAGTAAGTTGTGTTTCAGTTAAGTTTATGAATTTATTATTGTTAGAGGTGTGGGTTGGTTCTAGGCTATTTTTTAGGTTATTTTTTAGGTTATGTTGTTGTTTTGAAGTGTGGATTGGTTCTAGGCTATTTTTTAGGTTAAGTTGTTTTGATAAATTTTCGAACCAACTTCACACCAACTTCACAGACCGAACATCTACAACAGAAAAACATCAGTGATTCGACAATGGTCAATTGACCGAAAGGTGCCTCATCACTCAAGGTAAAATTATTGCACTTAATGGTGGTTTAAATTACTTACATAGTAATATATTAACTTCATAAAGTCAGTGCAATGGAAAAACAATGGATAACGTTAAATATCAAGAATTTAATACCTACCAAGGTAAACAACTGTACCGTAAATATCTTAACCTAAAAATCAAACTCCAGAATTGCATCAACAAAATACAGTTTAATAAAAAATGCTTAACACTTAATATAACACCAAAATACGCAAAATTACACATAAAAAATAAACAAAACACTATTATCAATAAAGCAACAAAAATAGCAGAATCACACATTATTAAACAAAACATTAAATCTGCCTACCATAAAAAAAGCCAAATCAATTTACAACTATACACAACCAATTTGGAAATAATGAAAACTTTTGACACTCTCACACCTATTATTCATGAAAAAACACAACAAATTATAATAAAACATAAAACAAACACTATTAACAGACAAAACAAAAAAATCGAAAATTTATCAAAACAACTTAACCTAAAAAATAGCCTAGAACCAATCCACACTTCAAAACAACAACATAACCTAAAAAATAACCTAAAAAATAGCCTAGAACCAACCCACACCTCTAACAATAATAAATTCATAAACTTAACTAAAACACAATTTACTGAAAAAGAAAAAATAATAATAACAAATTCCTTCAAATATAACCTACCTAACTTCAACAAAAAACAAATAATAAAAAACCTAATAGTTGACACAGAATCTAACATCGACAAAATTACCCACCAAAATACTGAACACATAAGAAATAATATTAATAATAAAATTAACCTAATAAAAACGGAAAATAACAAACAAACAGAACAATATATTAATAAAAAAGAAATTATAAAACTCAGAGAAAAACTAGAAAACAACGACTACTTAATATTAAAATCAGATAAAACAAATACTCCAGTAATAATAGAAAATACCAAATATATCGATTCAATGACTAACTACATAAAAGAAAATAAATACGAACAAATCCCAGACCCAACTAACAAATACCTTATTACAATAAAAAACTTAATTGTCACTCACCGTAACACCCTAAACTATAACAATAAATTAAAATACCACACAAGATTATACCCATTCAAACCATGCGCACCAGTATTATCAGGGATACCTAAAATCCACAAACCCAACACACCATTTAGACCACTAATAAATTTCACAACAGCACCATCTTACATAATCGCAAAAATTCTAGACAAAATCCTAAGATCTAAAATACATATCAACAACACATACAATATAAAAAATGGATACGAATTAATTAATAAAATAAAAACGATAAAAACAAACAGCAACACAAAAATAATAAGTTATGACATAACTAACATGTACCCTAGTATCCCAATAGAAGAAACCATAGAAATAATAAAAAACAAACTGATACACAATAACGAAAAAAGAAACATAATAGATAGTATCATTACGCTAACCAAACACATATGTAACCAAAATTACTTCCAATTTAACAATAAATATAAACAAACAACAGGACTCCCCATGGGTTCACCCATATCATCTGTCATGTCAGAAATATATTTACAACACTTTGAACAAATAATAATTAAACCTATAATAAACACACACAATATCTCACTATGGACAAGGTATGTAGACGATATACTTGTAATATACCAACCTACCATTCACAACGAACACGTCATAATATTAAACAAACTAAATACATACAACGAAAACATACAATTCACCGTTGAAACAGAAACAAATAGAACAATCAACTTCCTCGACATTACTTTAAATATAAATGATAATAAAATAGAAACTACAGTATACAGGAAACCTACTTCCAACAACACCACAATACACTACAAATCTAACCACCCCTGGACACACAAAATTAACACTTACAGTAACATGATAAATAAAGCAATAAAATACACACAGGATAACAAACAAAAATTAAATGAAGAATTAGATAACATTACAAAAATAGCAATAGAAAATGGATACAACAAACACATTATAAAAAATATATACAATAAATTCACAAAAAAACCTAACCTCAACACAACACTACAACCGGAACACGAAAATAATGAAAATAAAAAAATCTACCTAAAATATAAATACACCAATAACAAAATAGAAAAAATAACAAATATATACAACAAAGAATACTACACTCCAACTTACAAACCAAACAACAAAATAATAAAATATCTTAATAACACAAACCACAAAACAAATTCAGAAAAACATAACCTATCAGGAATTTACAAAATCACATGCAACAACTGTAACGCTTTTTACATAGGAAAAACGACCAGAACATTTAAAATAAGATTTGAAGAACATTATAGAGCATTCAAAAACAAAAATTCTAAAGTATCAAATGTTGCAGCACACCTAATATCCCATAAACACGAAATAACAAATTACGAAAATAACCTAACCATACTTGAAATAAATAACAACCCAATAGAACTAAACTCACTAGAAAAATACCACATTTATAAAAACTTACACAACAATTTAATGAATCCACAAACAACATATACAGAAGACATACTATATAGAAATATCATACACACAGATCAAGAAAAAATGCGCGTAACGTCAACAAACACCAACTTCACAGACCGAACATCTACAACAGAAAAACATCAGTGATTCGACAATGGTCAATTGACCGAAAGGTGCCTCATCACTCAAGGTAAAATTATTGCACTTAATGGTTGTTTAAATTACTTACATAGTAATATAATAACTTCATATATATATATATATATATATATATATATATATATATGAAGTTTCATAAAGTCAGTTTCAACTTCATAAAGTCAGTGCAACGGAAAAACAATGGATAACGTAAAATATATATATATGTATATATATATATATATATATGTGTGTGTGTGTGTGTGTGTGTGTGTGTGTATGTATATATTATATTAAATATGGTGATATGTTTTCTTGTAATATAATTAATAAATTAAAAATATTTCAAAAACAAGAATACTTTTAATGAATATATTTATTCAAAGCTTTTCGCCGATAAAAAAAGAAAGATTCAAAGAACATTTAAACGCTTATATCAAACCAAACATATACAAATCAAATTTAGCTACACATTGTATTAATAATGGACACGAGTGTCCGGAAATAGAAAATATCAAATTAATAAAAGAATTAAATAAAGGATTAAAAAAATGAATATATTTGAAACATTGGAAATTTATAAGCATGAAGTTAAAGACAAATTAATTGATGAACAAATTCAAGTGAGATCAAGGCACCAAACTATTTATAAGGTCATTGATGTTATAGAAAAAATTACATAAAGTGCAATACTTATAAACATATGGTCGTTTGTAGCACATATGATTTAATTTTGTAAAAATATTCTATTAGATAATTATTTTCCTGGAGATGCTGGTACTATTTTATCGGCGAAAAGCTTTGAATATTAATAATTATATATATATATATATATATATATATATATATATATATATATATATATATATATATACACATATATATATATATATATATATATATATATATATATATATATACATATATATATATATATATATATATATATATATATATATATATATATATATATATATATATATATATATATATATATATATACACACACATATATATATACACATATATATATATATATATATATATATATATATATATATATATATATAATTGTTAATATCCGGAGTACATCTGTTCATATTACATAAAATCGGAGTTCCGATGTTTCGCTAGAATCTCATCTAGCATTGACGAGGTGAACCCAACAACAGTTGAAGGGAGCATGTAAACACATTTAAAAGCCGAATATATATAAGTAAATCTAATCTCGCTTCGTATAGTATTTTATATAGGACAGACCATAATGGACTCGTATAGAGAGCATGTAAACACATCATAGCCGAATATATATAAATCTAATCTTGCTTCATATTGTATTTTATGTAGGACAGACCATAATAGATTCGTATAGAGAACATGTAAACGCATTTAAAAGCTGAATATATTTAAATCTAATCTTGCTATGTGTTGTATTTTATATAGGACATACCATAATGGAGCCATATACAGAACAAGTAAACGCATTTGAAAGCCGAATATATATAAATCTAATCTTGCTTCATATTGTATTTTAAATAGGACGGACGAAAAAGAAAATAAGGGACTTCTATAGAGAGCATGAAATGCATTTAAAAGCCGAATATATTTATTGCGATTATTAGAATTGTTTTCGTTGATGTTTCAATAAAATAAATAGCGAGTTTCGAATTGATTTTCACTAAAGTTTATTCTCGCAAATGTTAATTTTGTATTTTTGTTTTCAAATGAACAAACATAATTGACATAGGCATTCAATGTCATAAGTAAAAGAAATTATGACTAAACCAATCAACGAATATCCAAAATGTAGATGAAAGTAACTAAACGCAGGAAGTCATAAATTTTATGTATTTCGTACTTAGGCAATCCAATCATTGTTAAATTTAAACTGAAACAATAAGCTCTACATTGCAGTTGTAATAAAGATTAAGGTATTGTTCTTTTTGTAATCAGTAATCAGCAATAATGCTGAAATTTATTGCTCCAGTGAAAACAATAAAAATTAATTGAATTTAACCTTAACTATCATGCAGAGCTGTACAGAGTTTTAAAGACTTCTGAGCCACGAGAAGAAATTTTACATTGAAGTACTTGATAAGTGATCTAAATTTATTTGTTTAAAAATTTTTCTTCAGTTTATTTTCTGCTGAAAATCACATATTGTACTCAGAATTAATTATTGTTTTTGAATTAAACCATATTCTTATCGTTGAGTACATGGCATTTTATTTATGGGTGTTTATTTTGTCATAGAGGACTAAGACTATTTCTACAACGTTCTTTTTACAATCTGCAAAGATTAAGGTTCTATATTAGACAGCAGACGTTAAAGAAGAAGGAGATATAAATACGTATAAAGAGCACGTGAGTAGTGTTTAATATAAATATAGACAAATTTACTGCCACTAAAGTACAAGTTATTGTAGTTGTACATTGAATATTTTTAAGAATGATGATGCAGACTTGTATTTATTTATTTGGGATTATTAGTATCTGAAAATTGGTTTTGTTGGTGTATCGATAAAATAAATAGGGCTTTTCGAATTAAATTTTTGCTAAATTTTTTTTTGCAAGTGCTAATTTTGTGTGTTTGTTTTCAAATGAACAAACACAACTGACAGGCAATTTCACTACAAGTGATATTCGGGGCCAGAAAATAAATTTACTGAGTACTTGGAAACCGATATTGCCAATTTTCATATATTGCCAATAAATTTTCATGTGTTACACACAGTGAATTATTTATAAAATTTAGGAAATACATATTTTATTAATTAATTTATCATCCCACAATGTACCTGAATAACAGTTAACATTTATAAAAATAATTTAGAAATATTACTACCGTAAATTTATTGGTGTACTTGATAGATGATGTAAATATTTGAGTCAAAAATTGACAAATTCGTAATTAGGTTTTAAAGAGATAAGTAAAATAATAAACCAAGATATATAATTCTTATAACAAAACATGGATTAGTCCTTGCATTTTCTGTTTGCATAAACCAAAACCTACTAATGAATTAAACATGAAGCTTTCTTGCGTACTTCTTGGTTTATTCAACTGAGTGAGTGTAGGGAAAATATGTTCCACTTGTGGCCTTAGGAAGATGGAGCGTATTATATCAATCCTAAAATTTAAATAAGAAGATACATACTTGGAATCAAATGAAGATACTTACATATTTGACATACTAACATACCATATCTTTCTATATTTTCTACCACTAAACCAAAAATTAAAAACAAGTAATATAAACAAAATATTTTTTAAATGCAATTCCCACTTAAATAGACAAAGAAAAATTGTATTTGATTTTCTTTTTATTCTATAATTACAATTAATTTGTATATACATAAGTCAGAATAACACTATTAAGTTGCAAAAATAGAAAGTGAATTTCCTTGCAATTTTCCATTTTCCTTTCTATGTATGGAGATGGACTATTATTTTTGTTTGTTACTATTTATACACTCTTATTTTTTTTGTCACTTGCATTGTGTTATAGTATATTTTTGCCTTATTTGTATTGTATGTTTGTGAAAAAAGGTTAGATGCCATTAATCCTGTTTGTATGTTTATTTTATTCTTTTCATTCATTTTTAATCGTAGAGCGTTATTTATGATGTTGATGGTAACGTGGCAACAATTTAAGGTTCTACAGTGGAGGTTTTGGATGAGAGCAAAAGACAAATTCATATACTTCTTTCAGAAATACACTTCTAGCTATGGCAACGTTGGCTCAGTGCCAAAGTGCTAGACTGTGAACATGAACATACTCATACTTACGACCCCCAATTTTTATAATTGAATTATTGATTAAATATTTGAAAAAACTGTGTTAACAATTGTCATCCACTACGGTTTTTTTAAAATGTATTTGAACGTGATTGGATGAGTAAAAAAGTATTTTATTAACAATTGAAAACTTGTGTAAGATATATAGGAGAGTGTGAGCTAATAGAAGGAATTTAATAAAAATCTTTCAGAAATATTTTTTATATTTCTAAGTTATATATTTTAGGAAACATTTTAATCTTTATTTATAAAATAACAAGATTGTTATTTGTCTTTACTGCAGAACTTTATGCCATTTTCCAAGTTTTAGGATCATATAAGGGTAAATCATATAAGAATAAAATACAAAACTAAAGTTTTGCGTGAATATATACAATGTTATTATAAATCTAATCGTAATGTTTACTATTAAATATACTGGAAAAAAATTATTTTCATTCTGGAAATATTTGAAAAACGCTGGAATATCACAAATGAATTTTGCTAGATACCCTGTATAGAAATATTAGTTACGGGTTAAGATTTGTAAAAAGCAGAAAATCTTTTTGAAATGTGAATAATTTTAATGGTCATTAAATCAGAATTCAATAATTTCTATTATTCTATATAATATCGCTGAAGTGAATAATTTTAATTGATACCAATAAAACAGAATTCAATAATTTCTATTATTCTCTTTTATACAATTCGTAATTCAAATGATTACATTGTATTAAGGCATGGCTAATAGTTTATTCTTAGCTCATTAGGCCTGGTGGTCTATTGTTACATATGGGATACTGATATATATGTGTGTGGTGGCAGGAGAAGGCATCATTGTTCTTTCAGACTCTGTAGGTAATTTGTCGTACTTCTTCCTCGCTGTTTATATTGCTTGCTGTTTAGTGAAAGTCACTGTAAGTACTATTTGTGTTCCGTTTTAGATTAACAACAGTTTATAATTTTAATTAAATAAAAATATATATAATAATTTCTTGAAAGTTTTAAATAGATTTTTTAAAATTTCAATCAATTATATTTATATTAAATGTATTTTAACAAATAAATATAAAGTTAAAAATGTGTTATAGATGAATATGAAACTCACACACGTACACTCACTGTTACAAATTTTCTAAAGTAAATTAAAAATTTAGTTATATAATTCTACTAAAATTTGATTACTTTGTTTTATATTTAGTTTACTTAATCTTTTTTGAGTTTACTTTAACCATATTCAATATCTCATTTTAACCTATTATTGCTAAAACAAATAAAAGACATATACAAAACTAACAAATTAATCATTTATTGACTCATACGCATTTCAATGACAAAATCATCATCATCAGTCAGTGTTGCTACTACAAACTCTTACAGTTGTAAGTTAGAGTTTGTAGCAACAACACTCACTGATGATGTTGACTTTGTCATTGAAACGCGTATGAGTCAATAAATGATTAATTTGTGAGTTTTGTGTATGTCTTTTATTTGTTTTAACATAACCTCACAAGCCAAGCTCAAAGACTAGTTGTACACTATTATTTCTAATATAAACGTTATAATATAACGCACCCTGTAAATATAGCCTATCTTTGAACTAATTTAACGATATAGTAACTATTTAGGATATAATTCATGTATATAATTTCTTAAATAACTAAAGTGGAAATCAAATGAAATTATGTCATTTACCTTTTATCAGATTAGTATTATTTCTGCCATTTCTAAAAGCTTTTATAAACTCAAGTTCCTTTTAAATTATTCTTCTCAATTAAATGATAGTTCCAATAACGGAAACAATTATCAGTTTGTACTTTATTGGAATGTTTAATGAATAAAATCAAATGATTTCTTTATTCGATTAAAAAGATTTC
Source organism: Prosapia bicincta (assembly GCA_036971475.1). Classification (NCBI taxonomy): domain Eukaryota; kingdom Metazoa; phylum Arthropoda; class Insecta; order Hemiptera; family Cercopidae; genus Prosapia; species Prosapia bicincta. The sequence continues at coordinate 237,637,509 of JBAIZL010000002.1, forward strand.
CTATTTATAACTATTTTAAAATCAATTTGACCTAATAACTATCTTGTTGTAACGTCCGTATGTAATTATAAAAAACATTTCCAATATTCTAAAACTGTTAATTACTTGATAAGTGTCTTTGTTTCAAATTCCCATTTATTAAATTCCTACGAATCTTTTATAATGAAACAAAAATAATTTTAGTCAAACGGACATTTCAAATTTGTTGTACATTATCGACTTGTATAAATATACCTTTAGTTTTAATGTAGCTCTTCCTTATATCGTAGGCTTTATTTTTTATGTACAGTAAAGTCTCGATAATTCGAACTGAGTGGGACCAAGACCAGTTATATTATACGGAAATACCGGCATTAGAAAAAATATTAGTTTTAATGAACCCTAATACTATATCTAAAAATGCACTAAACAAGTTTATAGAACTTTATATGAACGTTTTTCGAAATATCAGGACTCGGAATTTCGAGACTCTACTGTATTTGAAATCAAATTCTGTATCAAATTGGGGTTTAACAATATCCCGCTCTTAACATGACACACCAAATATTTTATAGAGATTAAGGTATTATTCATTCCTGATGATGTTGGTATTGTTTACCTTCGAAAAGCTTTGAATAAATATAATTAAATAATGATTGTATTTGAATAACCTTAGTTGTTTCTAATTATTATATAAGAAAGCATAATATATATATATAATATTATGATATATTATTGCTCTTAAACTGTTGATGTATTCACCTCGTCAATGCTAGATGAGATTCTAGCGAAACGTCGGAACTGCGATTATATGCACTGCAGAATGAATGGATGATAAAATGTATGCCAATGTCTCTCAAAATAATCTTATTACCAATCGAAATTTTATTTATAATCTACAGTATTAATCATAAAATTATTTAACCAACTTACATTAATGACAATATTACAAGAGCTGCTCAAAATGTCCACCTATATTGTTAATACATGTATGTATAAATATCGTTCATCATGACCTAACTAGATAGAGTAAAAACCTCCAAATCAAAATAAAATAACAAGATTGTTATTTGTCTTTACTGCAGAACTTTATGCCATTTTCCAAGTTTTAGGATCATATAAGGGTAAATCATATAAGAATAAAATACAAAACTAAAGTTTTGCGTGAATATATACAATGTTATTATAAATCTAATCGTAATGTTTACTATTAAATATACTGGAAAAAAATTATTTTCATTCTGGAAATATTTGAAAAACGCTGGAATATCACAAATGAATTTTGCTAGATACCCTGTATAGAAATATTAGTTACGGGTTAAGATTTGTAAAAAGCAGAAAATCTTTTTGAAATGTGAATAATTTTAATGGTCATTAAATCAGAATTCAATAATTTCTATTATTCTATATAATATCGCTGAAGTGAATAATTTTAATTGATACCAATAAAACAGAATTCAATAATTTCTATTATTCTCTTTTATACAATTCGTAATTCAAATGATTACATTGTATTAAGGCATGGCTAATAGTTTATTCTTAGCTCATTAGGCCTGGTGGTCTATTGTTACATATGGGATACTGATATATATGTGTGTGGTGGCAGGAGAAGGCATCATTGTTCTTTCAGACTCTGTAGGTAATTTGTCGTACTTCTTCCTCGCTGTTTATATTGCTTGCTGTTTAGTGAAAGTCACTGTAAGTACTATTTGTGTTCCGTTTTAGATTAACAACAGTTTATAATTTTAATTAAATAAAAATATATATAATAATTTCTTGAAAGTTTTAAATAGATTTTTTAAAATTTCAATCAATTATATTTATATTAAATGTATTTTAACAAATAAATATAAAGTTAAAAATGTGTTATAGATGAATATGAAACTCACACACGTACACTCACTGTTACAAATTTTCTAAAGTAAATTAAAAATTTAGTTATATAATTCTACTAAAATTTGATTACTTTGTTTTATATTTAGTTTACTTAATCTTTTTTGAGTTTACTTTAACCATATTCAATATCTCATTTTAACCTATTATTGCTAAAACAAATAAAAGACATATACAAAACTAACAAATTAATCATTTATTGACTCATACGCATTTCAATGACAAAATCATCATCATCAGTCAGTGTTGCTACTACAAACTCTTACAGTTGTAAGTTAGAGTTTGTAGCAACAACACTCACTGATGATGTTGACTTTGTCATTGAAACGCGTATGAGTCAATAAATGATTAATTTGTGAGTTTTGTGTATGTCTTTTATTTGTTTTAACATAACCTCACAAGCCAAGCTCAAAGAATAGTTGTACACTATTATTTCTAATATAAACGTTATAATATAACGCACCCTGTAAATATAGCCTATCTTTGAACTAATTTAACGATATAGTAACTATTTAGGATATAATTCATGTATATAATTTCTTAAATAACTAAAGTGGAAATCAAATGAAATTATGTCATTTACCTTTTATCAGATTAGTATTATTTCTGCCATTTCTAAAAGCTTTTATAAACTCAAGTTCCTTTTAAATTATTCTTCTCAATTAAATGATAGTTCCAATAACGGAAACAATTATCAGTTTGTACTTTATTGGAATGTTTAATGAATAAAATCAAATGATTTCTTTATTCGATTAAAAAGATTTCCTATTTATAACTATTTTAAAATCAATTTGACCTAATAACTATCTTGTTGTAACGTCCGTATGTAATTATAAAAAACATTTCCAATATTCTAAAACTGTTAATTACTTGATAAGTGTCTTTGTTTCAAATTCCCATTTATTAAATTCCTACGAATCTTTTATAATGAAACAAAAATAATTTTAGTCAAACGGACATTTCAAATTTGTTGTACATTATCGACTTGTATAAATATACCTTTAGTTTTAATGTAGCTCTTCCTTATATCGTAGGCTTTATTTTTTATGTACAGTAAAGTCTCGATAATTCGAACTGAGTGGGTCCAAGACCCGTTATATTATACGGAAATACCGGCTTTAGAAAAAATATTAGTTTTAATGAACCCTAATACTATATCTAAAAATGCACTAAACAAGTTTATAGAACTTTATATGAACGTTTTTTGAAATATCAGGACTCGGAATTTCGAGACTCTACTGTATTTGAAATCAAATTCTGTATCAAATTGGGGTTTAACAATATCCCGCTCTTAACATGACACACCAAATATTTTATAGAGATTAAGGTATTATTCATTCCTGATGATGTTGGTATTGTTTACCTTCGAAAAGCTTTGAATAAATATAATTAAATAATGATTGTATTTGAATAACCTTAGTTGTTTCTAATTATTATATAAGAAAGCATAATATATATATATATATATATATATATATATATAATATTATGATATATTATTGCTCTTAAACTGTTGATGTATTCACCTCGTCAATGCTAGATGAGATTCTAGCGAAACGTCGGAACTGCGATTATATGCACTGCAGAATGAATGGATGATAAAATGTATGCCAATGTCTCTCAAAATAATCTTATTACCAATCGAAATTTTATTTATAATCTACAGTATTAATCATAAAATTATTTAACCAACTTACATTAATGACAATATTACAAGAGCTGCTCAAAATGTCCACCTATATTGTTAATACATGTATGTATAAATATCGTTCATCATGACCTAACTAGATAGAGTAAAAACCTCCAAATCAAAATCAATTATTTTATTTTATATACAAAAATTGTGAAATTTTTTTTGCATTAAATTTTTGTAATCAAATATACTTAGACTTTTTTTTATAATACAAGAGGTTAATGAAGTTATATTACATAAAACCGGCTGAAAACTCTGTATTTAATTGAAATTAAGAATTTCTAGTTTATGATATGTCCTACGACTCCGCAACAAAACTAGGATTAATATATTGCTGCTCTAGGATCCCCTGTCTGCATCCAGGTCCCTAATTCTGTTGAACAGAACATGACATGTAAATAGACTATACCGAAAGTAATGAACTACAAAATTCAAGATTACTATATACCGGTACCTTTATTAAATTATACCTATGAAGTATCCAGTTCGAATAAATTTGGTTGTAAGAAATGTAAAAGTTTAATGTAAATGTTTATTTACGTATATTTTCCTTTGGTAATCTCCTACATTCCCTATTAGTAACATAGTTGTTTTGTAAATTACCTTTGAGGATGATTGCTAAGCAATTGAAATGTAGATAAGGTTTTAAATAAAGAAAAAGTTATTTGTGGTATAGAGGTTTCATTTATTTAAATTATTCCCTATTGGTGTCTGACCGCTATAGTACCAAAGTACCAAAAATTGCTGTAAATACTAGGCTACAACAAAGACTATGTTTATATTGAATAAGCTTTTGGGATATTCTACTAAAAAAGGACTACCTCATCACTATAGTTTAGACTAGTTGTTTCATAAGGATTTTTCTGACATTTGAATTTACTACTGTTTACAATATATTTCTCTGCTTATTATTGTTAGTAGTCCATCAGGCCAAAAAGTAGAAAGCTTATCCTAAAAGAAAATAAAAGGTTATGTCTTAGAATTTATAATTTTTAATTGTTTCTAGGTATAACATGGCTTTTTATGCTCCAGCCAATGGATTCCGCACTGGCAGTAAAACACCAGTGTCTATTCTACAAGAGCTTTTATTGAGAAATAATCTTGTGCCACAATATGAACTAATTCACAACGGAGTTGGCACCCATGAACCTCAGTTTAAGTATAAATTATCAGCTGGAACCTTTGTTGGTACAAATATAATTTTTATTCCATCATTTATTAGAAATGCTTATATTGTCACAAGTATGCAGTAGTTTATGGTCAAGCCCAAAAACTGCAGAAATACTCGTTTGGCGAGATGCATAAAAAATAAAAGTTATTTCAATAAAGTATAAAAAGTTTAATGTACAGTTGTTCAAGCTTTTAATGGCAAAGTATTAATCATTAAATTGAAATGTTCTATTCACACAAAATGCAATGTCTTAGTTGCTATAAACGATCGACAGTTAATTCCAAAAATACTAAACACACACAGATTAGATTCAGTAGGCCTAGTTGGTTTTAACACGAAAACAATAATTTATTCTTTAATGTCATGCAAAATACAGTTGTAGTCTATAGGCCTATGTTGGAAGTAATGAAGAAGCCCATACTCATGTTTGCCCTGGGCTCCGAAATTTCTCTGGGCAGGCCTGTTTACGATCATAGAAAATCAATTTACTTTTCTTTCTATCAACACGCAAAAAACTTATGAATTAGCTGTGCATCCTTTTCCAGCAAACATCGACTTCGAGCAGGCGGACAATAGCTCGTTTACATCCCTGCCTGATAAAGGAATCTGGATAGAGTTTAATAACTTCAGGTTATCTTCTGTTTACAAACGATTTAACGTCGGTTGAAATACATCATTATTATTTTTAACGCTGTTATATTCAAACTCAATTATTTTGAAGTTATGTGCAACAAATGATTGTTAGAGTTGAATTCTTTCAGCATTACCTGTTATAATTTCAGTATTTTTAATTGTTTTGTTCATTTTGGCTCTTAATTCATTGGCATGGATTCTGAGATTGCTATTACTGTGAAAGCCTACTCAATCAAGATTACTCTAATCAAAGCCTGCTTACACTCAATAAAAAACTCATTGACTAGCTGACGAGTTCATACATCGACTGGCCTAGATAAGCCTCAGAAACCCCCCTACGATTCTATAAACATGAAATGACAAATGAAATGTCTGATTTTAACAGTTATATTGAACGAGTTTTACAAATTCTTGAACTTGAAGATACTACCAGCGTACTAGCCGACGACACAGAACATATATCCGAATTAGTTCATAACATTCAAAGTCAGTTATACGTTATGACACTTGATGACACTGCAAACCACTCACACCCCGAATCGCAGATCAATAACAAATTTGGGCAAACAGGTCACAGCTTCAAACAGTCAAGGAATACAAACAGAACACCAACTCAGCATTCTACAATCACCTAAAAAAACAGGGCACAAATACACAGATATTTACCATAACCTAGAAATCTTACACATCAACAAAAAAGGACCACATAAGTTCGGTTAGTTATAAACTAATGTTATAGTGATTAATAATTTTATTGCAGTGATATATTGTTGGGTTTGTATACAATATAGAAAAATCCTAGTTGATTAAATAATTGGGGAAAAACTGAGCTTCTATGTAAATTATCTGAATAAATAATGTATAAAATATATATTCCATCATTAAAAATTATTTTAAAGATAGAACTCCTAATATTTTAATATAAATTTATAATATATTTTAATCTCAAAATTATTTGTGTAGATTTAATAAACATTTTTACCTCTCATTTTAAAGAGTAACCTTACTTGTAATTTTTGAGATGTGCTATATTTTATATTTTTTACACTAGCAATTGGAAACGGCAAGTCAAAGAAGGAGGCCAAGCATGATGCGGCAAGGTCAATTTTAAAGAAATTGCATACTAACAAAGCTTTGACTGCTTCTGCCCAAGCTGTAGACACAGCGGAAGATATTGATGTGTAAGTTTTTTTTTCAATAGTGTATACTATCTAACCTCATTCCAACCTCCACATGCATACATGCTCATTAGTATCACTTAGTTATTTAGTAACATACTGAAACCCATAGAATCAGTAACCTATTAGTTCTCATCATTTCCCCAGAACTGGACCTTTGACAAACACTTCGGTAAACGAAAGCAAAGTCGCTTTTTTCTACCCTTGATTCATGACGGATGTTTGATACTTCCGGACATATGTGAAATTTAAAAGACAAAATATGTAAAATATTAAATGTAGGATTAAACCACTGCAATACAAAGCAGATTGTGTAAATTATGCAGCATCTGCAGCGATGACGTGTTCAGAAAGAAATTAATGCAAAAGTTTAACCTAAATTTTGTATGGTTAATTTTTAATACTTTTTGTAATTATCTTGACAATAGAGTTTTATACAATTGTGTAGCAAACTACCATTGCCCTTTTTCCAAGTGGTACACCAAGGTCAACGGGAAATCCACTCAGCTCACAGTCTACAACAACCCTGTTCAGTATGCCCGAAGATAATGACAAGGCCAGTCATTGAAAGTTAACTCGCATAAATACCAAGTAAGATTCTTGTTTAAGTAGATAAGTGAAAGTGATATATATATATATATATATATATATGATTTTTCCTGGTCTTTGGCCTAGTCTTTGGCGGCAAACCATTTGGTTTGGTTGTTGGCATAAAACATGCCATGGACGTGAGGTGAATGTCAAAAATTTATCTTTTTACAATTCATCTATTTTCTAAGGACACTTGAATTTAAATAGTTATTTCAAAAACTGGCGCTGAAAAGGGGACAAACTAGGTACTTTTGAGTGATTCAAATCTTGTTCCCTTATTTATGACTCGGTGTATGTTTCTAAACTTCAAAAATAAAAAAATAAATTTTAGTCTTGTTCCTACTTCCCACAACTACTTATCCATAATATAATAGGAGGCTCAGGTATATGGAATATGGGTTTTGTTTCTGCCGCTATGTAGTAAATAAGTGTGTTACTTTTTTTATGCTCATCTTAATTTTTTTAGTCAGGTTACACAAGTAGACAAGGTCTCTGAATTAGTCTCTAATTAATTAAGTTAAATTGAATACCCAAGGACCTTGTACTTAGCTCTAATGTAGTTATATACACAATTGTTTTTAATAATTCGGCTTTGTTTAGCGAATCTCCATACTCTGGTGCTGTTAAAGAGAATTTGGTTGGACAATTGAATGACTTATGTATGGTCAATAATCTTCCTGCACCTCAGTATTTAGTAGTGCGTGAAGAAGGACCACCCCATGCTCGAGTTTTTACATACAGCTGTGAAATATCTACTCGTGTTGAAATTGGTGAGTATTTTATCTATTGAAAAAAGTTTTATATATATATATATATATATATATATATATATATATATATATATATATGAAGCTAATATACTACTATTGTAAGTAATTTTATCCACCATTAAGTGCAATGATTTTACCTTGTGTGATGAGGCACCTTTCGGTCACTTGATCATTGTCGAATCGGTCACTTGACCATAACATAAAAAGAAAATAAATACGAACAAATCCCAGACCCAACTAGTAAATACCTTATTACAATAAAAAACCTAATAGTCACACACCGAAATACCCTAAACTATAACAATAAATTAAAATACCACACAAGACTATACCCATTCAAACCATGCACACAAATATTAACAGGAATACCAAAATCCACAAACCCAACACACCATTCAGACCACTAATAAATTTCAAAACAGCACCATCCTACATAATCGCAAAAATACTAGACAAAATAATAAGATCTAAAATACAAATCAACAACACATACAATATACAAAATGGATACGAAATAATTAATAAAATAAAAAAACATAGAAACAAACAACAACACTAAAATAATAAGTTATGACATAACTAATATGTACCCTAGTATCCCAATAGAAGAAACCATAGAAATAATGAAAAACAAACTAATACACAATAACGAAAAAGAAAACACAGTAAATAGTATTATAACACTAACAAAACACATATGTAACCAAAATTACTTCCAATTTAACAATAAATACTATCAACAAACAACTGGACTCCCCATGGGATCACCCATATCATCAGTCATGTCAGAAATATATCTACAACACTTTGAACAAATAATAATTAAACCTATACTAAACACACATAATATTTTACTATGGACAAGATACATAGACGATATACTTGTAATATACCAACCCACCATTCACAACGAACACATCATAATACTAAACAAACTAAATATATACAACAAAAACATACAATTCACTGTTGAAACAGAAACAAACAGAACAATTAACTATCTTGACATCACATTAAATATAAATAACAATAAAATAGAAACTACAGTACACAGAAAACCTACTTCCAACAATACCACAATACACTACAAATCTAACCACCCCTGGACACATAAAATTAACACTTACAGTAACATGATAAATAAAGCAATAAAATACACACAAAATAACAAACAAAAATTAAATGAAGAATTAGATAACATTAAAAAAATAGCAATAGAAAATGGATACAACAAACACCTTATAAAAAATATATACAATAAATTTACAAAAAAACCTAACCTCAACACAACACTACAACCTGAACACAAAAATAATAAAAATAAAAGAATCTACCTAAAATATAAATACACCAATAACAAAATAGAAAAACTAACAAATATATACAACAAAGAATACTGCACTCCAACATACAAACCAAATAACAAAATAATAAAATATCTTAATAACACAAACCACAAAACAAATACAGAAAAACATAACCTATCAGAAGTTTACAAAATTACATGTAACAACTGCAATGCATTTTACATAGGGAAAACGACCAGATCATTTAAAATAAGATTTGAAGAACATTACAGAGCATTCAAAAATAAAAATACAAAAGTATCAAATGTTGCAGCACACCTAATATCACATAAACATGAAATAACAAACTATGAAAATAAGCTAACCATACTTGAAATAAATAATAACCCAATAGAATTAAACTCACTAGAAAAATACATTTATAAAAACACACACAACAATTTAATGAACCTACAGGCCACATATACAGAAGACATACTATATAAAAACATCATACACGCAAAACAAGAGAAAATGCGTGTAACGTCAACAAATACCAACATCACGGATCGAACATCTACGCCAGAAAAATATCAGTGATTCGACAATGGTCAAGTGACCGAAAGGTGCCTCATCACACAAGGTAAAATTATTGCACTTAATGATGGATAAAATTACTTACAATAGTAATATATTAACTTCAGAAAGTCAGTGCAGCGGATAAACAATGGATAACGTAAAATATCAAGAATATATATATATAATCATTCAGATTTGAATGTACTTCAATAATAGGCATTAAGTACATGTTATAACATTGTCAATATTGTAACAATTACTGTAACAAATTGTACATCAGTAAAATAAAAAAAGAAATTAAGGGAAATATGTTAAATTCTATTACTATCAAAGCTTTATTATAGAAAAACAATATATATACACACACACACACACACACACACACACACATATATATATATATATATATATATATATATATATATATATATATATATAGATTTTTTGGACTAGGAGACTGACAGACTTACCTTGGTAAGAGTCCACTCTGTAGTCTTGAAATAGAAACACATAAAAGCACTTAAACAATGATATATTTCAACCACACTGTGGTCTTTGTCAATCGAAGAGAAAACACAAAAATAAATATGAGAGAATGAAATAATTGTTTCACACACAATTATTTCATTCTCTCATATTTCTTTTTGTGTTTTCTCTTCGATTGACAAAGACCACTGTGTGGTTGAAATATATCATTGTTTAAGTGCTTTTATGTGTTTCTATTTCAAGACTACAGAGTGGACTCTTACCAAGGTAAGTCTGTCAGTCTCCTAGTCCAAAAAATCTAAATAATCTTTACCAACCAAACCTAACCTAAATATATATATATATATATATATATATATATATATATATATATAGATTTTTTGGACTAGGAGACTGACAGACTTACCTTGGTAAGAGTCCACACTGTAGTCTTGAAATAGAAACACATAAAAGCACTTAAACAATGATATATTTCAACCACACAGTGGTCTTTATCAATCGAAGAGAAAACACAAAAAGAAATATGAGAGAATGAAATAAAATAAATATAAGTTGTAATCACAGATTGTGTAGAGTAGAAATCAGATGACACAGATGCACAGATTAAAGATATATTTATATAAATGGTTTCCATGAGCATATGAGTGATTATAGTTTATATAAGTCTGTCAGAGGAAAAGAGATAAGGCAATTGGGAAAAAAAAAAAAAAAAAAAAAAAAAAAAAAAAAAAAAAAAAAAAATGGATTTATCTGGATTTTCCACCTGGAAAATCTACATCAGCCATCACCTTTTTGGATGTAGAGGTAACACTCCAGGATGGAAATATCAACACAGGAATTCACATCAAACCGACAAACCACCTACAATATCTCCATTTCGACAGCAACCACCCAATAAACATAAAACGATCCATTCCATACAGTCAAGCAATCAGGGGTAAGAGAATCTGTTCGAATGATAGGGAATTGGAAGATTTTAATAGAAAGATATCAACAGCCTTCCAGAGAAGAGGATACCCAAAAAGACTCATTGAAAACCAAATTCATTCAGCACAATCCTCGGTTCGCCCCAAATCACAAACAGAACAAAATAAACTGTCTTTAATAACAGACTACCATCCTGGTCTACATAAACTCAACAAGATATTGAGAGATGGCTTCAAAATTCTTCAAGCTTCCGTCCACACCAAAAATCTTTTCACCGATCCACCGCAAATTTGGTACAAGCAACCTCCCAACTTGAAAAACATCCTAGTACATCCTAAACTACCAGACCCTGATGCAGAGAAACCACACAAACTTCCTCATGGCTCCTTCCCATGCAATAGACCTAGATGGAAGACGTGTCCAATACACCCCTCAGCAAATAGTTTCAACAGCCAAACAACAAAAATGGTCTTCAAAATACAGGGTCATCATAATTGTACATCGAAAAATGTCATATACCAGCTACAATGTAAACTTTGCTCAGCACAGTACATAGGCCTGACCACGGATGGTCTGAATATCAGAATGAATGGCCACAGACATGATGTTAAAATTATGAATATGGATAGACCAACAGCTCAACATGCTGCGAGTCACAACATCACAACTTTTGATGACTGCTATACCACAAAAATAATTAAATCACTCCCCCCTGATTGCAATCCCTCAGAACTGAGAAGGTGGGAACTATCATACCAGTGGTATACCAAGTCCAGAGAATCCCCTAACCTCAACATCAGATAAATCCATTTTTTTTTTTTTTTTTTTTTTTTTTTTTTTTTTTTTTTTTTTTTTTTTCCAATTGCCTTATCTCTTTTCCTCTGACAGACTTATATAAACTATAATCACTCATATGCTCATGGAAACCATTTATATAAATATATCTTTAATCTGTGCATCTGTGTCATCTGATTTCTACTCTACACAATCTGTGATTACAACTTATATTTATTTTATTTCATTCTCTCATATTTCTTTTTGTGTTTTCTCTTCGATTGATAAAGACCACTGTGTGGTTGAAATATATCATTGTTTAAGTGCTTTTATGTGTTTCTATTTCAAGACTACAGTGTGGACTCTTACCAAGGTAAGTCTGTCAGTCTCCTAGTCCAAAAAATCTAAATAATCTTTACCAACCAAAACTAACCTAAAAAATATATATATATATATTGCTAATCAGCGAAAAGGTTCAGTGTTTAAAAAAAACTAAAATAAAAAATTCTTGTTTATGAAAGTGTTATTTAGTTGTGTATATGTGTGTGTATATATGTACCTATGTTGTGATATTTCACGTTGTCCATTATTTTTCCGTTGCACTAACTTTATGATCCCAAACGCCACATACTATGGCTCAGTGGGAGCATTCCCATATATGTACGTTCTACCCATTCTCTCAGATTAGCATTGCTGTATATTTATGATTTCTTTTCCTGTGTATTGTGTTGTATTCTTGGTTAAATATTTGCAACTGTTTGAACAATAAATACTACATAGAGTACATAGTCGCTATTCTTTTTTGTCCAAAGTCTTTGGGCTTTCCCACGTATTTACAGATTGTTTCGAGGTTTGTGTGGTAGTTTACAATAAATAGGCGACTGAATAATGAAGTTCTTTTGTGTCAAAAGTCTATGGTTTTTCCCACATGTTTACGGATAGTTTTGAAGTTTGTGTGGTATTTTACAATGAATAAGTATTTTACAAAGAAAAGATTAACAGATAATTTTTGCCAAGAAATTTTCAGTAAACATAAGGTAAAGTTTGGTTAACAGGAGAAAATAAGTAAATAAATTAAAAATATTAACAAATAATACTATAATTTAAAAAATTAGAGAAAAAATAAAGAAAAAAGTTATATAGAAGAATAGTGTAAAAATCTTTCAAAAATATGTTTCTCCCAGGGACCAAATCAGGGCAGGCATATGAAGCTAATCAAATTGGTAAAATAACTAGCAATTATAAGGGTATCATCATTTTACACTCATTTTCCCATGCACAAAATATTGCCTTATTTTTCTAATTCAATAAGATATTTTACATTTTAATTTTTTATCATGAGCATCATATGCATTACTTGAGAACAAACTAATTATTATAAAAACTAATCTTCGTTTAGCAGTTTTAAGAGTTAATAACATGCTAACTTATTTATTTATATAAAAATAACAACAACACTTACTTTACTTTATCCAACGCCTGCCCTTGGTAACTCGACCATTTGGCATCGTGCAGACCAGTAGAGCTTGGAGAGTCTGGTTTTTGGGTCGCTATTGTATGCTTCGAGCTGTGGGCAGGCAGGAAGGTGGTCTCCATCCATCTTTCCTGTTTGGCACAAGGGGCACCGATCCGTGTCCGCCAGCCCAATGCGATGAAGGTGCGCCTGAAGGTAGTCGTGTCCCGTGGTTAGACGGAACAGCGCAACACTGATAGGTCGAGGCAGGTTTTTTGGAATGGGGTTGGTGCAAAGTTCTTGCCATCTCTTTCCAACAGCCAGGTTGTCTTGTGATTTTTTCAAGTACGTCTTAGCTGCTGCGTGGATCCTGGTGTAAGCAGAGCCTAGTGATATTTTGATTTGTGGCTGTGGTAGACGGCACCCACTCTTGGCGAGGTTGTCAGCTTTTTCGTTCCCTGTTGTGCCAACGTGGCTGGGAATCCACTGGAGCGCAATTCTGAAGCCTGCCTCTTGGCATAGTTGCATTTTTTCTCTACACGACACTGTCAAGGTGCAGTCAGTTGGTGTGTTAGAGGAAACTGCCAAAATCGCTGATTGTGAATCAGTCAGGAATACAACCTGCCGCGGCGAAAGTCGCAGGACGCATGATGCTGCTTCTCCTATGGCCACAACCTCACCATCAAAATTGCTGCAGCAGAGGCCCACAGCTGCCGAGCCCTGAAATAATTTTGAAAAATATCCTGCTCCAGTTTCTCCACTTGAAGGGTTTGAAGATCCGTCTGTGTAAATATGAAGCCAGTCACTTTCAGGGAATCGTTCGTTGATGGTCATTAATGTTGCTTTCCTGAGTTCAATATCCATAGCCTCTGACTTTGGTTTCACCTGGTCAACAAGGTTTAGAAAAACTGGAGGTAGGTTGTCAAAGACTCGATTGTGTTGATTTAATGGGGCAGCTTCTGCATGAAGGAAAAGGTTATATTTTTGTTCCAGCTGTAGAGCTTTGATTACTGGAGTAATCTGAGTTCTGAGGCGGGAAGTGGCAGCTTTATATGTTTCCCAAAACTTTCTATTTGTTCTTTTATTTTTTTCCCAGAATTTTAGGAGACATTTGTCTCTTCTGACTTCCAAGGGTTCCAGTCCTGTTTGGATCTCCATAGCTAGTATTGGAGTTGATTTAGCTCCTCCAGTTATGAGCCTCATGTTATTATTTTGAACCTTGTCTAGCTTCTTTAGGCAATTTGAGCTGGCTAGGTTGAGCACCTCTCCTCCATACTCCATTGTTGGTCGTACATAGGTCCGGTACGTTGAATTTAGAACATCCTGGGTAGCACCCCATGTAGTTGCTGTTAATCTCTTCAGCAGTTTGCTTCTGTTGGTGGCTTTTTCGGCTGTTGCCTCAATATGATTTGCAAAGTTTAGCTTCCTGTCTAACGTGATGCCAAGATATCGTGGAGTATCTTCATGGTTTAAAGTTTTGTTGTTTAACTTGATCCTCAGTTTTGGCGGCTTAGTTGAAAGGGTGAATAGAGTGAAAACAGTCTTTTTCTCACTAACTACCATTTGGTTGTAATTGGCCCAGTCAGCAACTCTGCTAAGGGTTCGATTTATAGTTTCTTCCAGGTTCGAAGGAGTCCCGCTTGAAGCCCAAAAGACAAGGTCGTCCGCAAAAAGTAAGGTTGATATGCCCGGTACTTCTTTTACTATTTTTAAGAGGTCGTTTATCATAATATTGAAAAGGATACAGCTGAGTACTGCTCCCTGCGGTAGGCCGTTGCGTTGCTGTTTAAATGACGAAATTGTGTCTCGGAAACGGACTCGAACATGCCTCTGTGCCAGAAAGGACTTCACCCATCCTAAGAGTTTTCCAGTTATTCCTAATTTTTGGAGTTTGTGCAACAGAAGCTTCAGAAGCAACAGAACAAACTAATTATTATAAAAACTAATCTTCGTTTAGCAGTTTTAAGAGTTAATAACATGCTAACTTATTTATTTATATAAAAATAACAACAACAGTCTGTGTTATATTATTCAAAAGTAACATGATATAAAATTCACCATTACTTACATTTCAGTGAGCCTATTCTTCCTTTAAAATTTGTGAATTATAATACAATTTTTTTAAACTCTAAAAAGTATAATAGGTAATTATAATTTGTATATCTATTGGGTTTAGTTTATTGTTTTTTTTATGTAATAGAGGATTTTTACACCACAAAACCATCCAAAATATATTCTAAATGACAAAACGCACTCACAAACAAATACAGTACTATATTTGAACACATAATTAACAACTATTCTGTGAACAATAACAAACCACAGAACACCAATACACCACAGACTTACACCAAAACAAAACAGCTGTACAATAGTTTTATCCATGACTCACGGCATTGAACAATGCACTGACCTAGTGCGAAACATGTCTGTGATACTGAAAGGAGTATTTTAAAATACTCAAAATATACAACACAAAAACTGCAAATTTTTAATTTTTTGACTTATTGTTGAACTTATACACGACTAAATAAAAGTTTGATATAAAGCCAATTTGACTTGTTGGCGCCTTGTTGAGATATATATTCAATGATCATTTATATATACTTTTCTTTTCTCTTAAAAACCTTTCAGAAAAAGTTAACGTTTCTGTTTTATTTAATGTATATAAGTTATAGCACTTATATGCTTGTACGTATATAAATTTAAATTGTTTTTAGTGAACCCCAGTAAGTTTTAGTATAAAAAATTAAAATAAGAGGCGAAGTTTTAACGACTACTTTCATAGATCATTATAATGAGG
The DNA here is from genome assembly GCA_036971475.1 of Prosapia bicincta. Lineage (NCBI taxonomy): Eukaryota > Metazoa > Arthropoda > Insecta > Hemiptera > Cercopidae > Prosapia > Prosapia bicincta. The sequence goes on from JBAIZL010000002.1 coordinate 237,653,725, forward strand.
GAAAACAAACACTCTAAAGTTATTTGTTTATACAAATCCATTACAAAGTAGTGCAATACATCAGTGTGTCGGATCCAGAAAAATATTTTTGGGGAAGCTGGTGAGGGGGGGGGAGGAGAAGGGTTTCTCTCGCCCAGAAAATATGGTATCCATAGTGTATACTCTAACGGCCTTCTATCTGATGAAAATAGTTGTAGGTCTACTCTGTGACATTACACAATCATTAATTACCCTCATTTACCATGTATTTATTACATTGTAGGTGGTCATATTTATTAATGACTATAGCATGGTATTAACCCTTAGTACTCGACTGTCGGGGGAGCCCCGCCAAGCGTATATTGCAGTTTACTCGTATGTCGGGGGTCACCCGACACGATTTTCAAATGCCTATAACTCGTCTGCGACGTAGCCCACGACATTCAATCTTTTCCCCGTTTGGTGCTACACTCTATTGACAATAATGTGAACTAAGTTGAAAATACCTAGGAATATGTGAGTCATCACAAAATCTAGTTTGCCGCTATGTTGTAAGCTGCAAGTAGGTAACAGTTTTGCCGGTTATTTGTTTACTCGTAGTTTGCCGTGGCTTCACGTGCAATTAGTGATTCTGAAATTCCTGATTTTTTACTTGATACTGATTTATTAGATTGTAGTTCAGTTTCATAAACAAAATAACTAAACCAACAGGTATTTGTAAATATAACCAGTTTATGGGTGGTGTAGATTTAGCTGTTCAATATAATGAACCGTGCAGTTTTACGAGACGAACAAATAAATGGTGGAGGAAAATGTTCTTCTGGCTATTAGATGTAGCTGTAGTAAATAGTTTTATTATCTATAATAACAAAAAAAGGAAATGAGAGAAAATCCTGTTAAACAAAAATAGTTTCGCCAAATCTTGGTGAGGGAACGCATTGGTGATATCAGGAATTACCCGTATAGTAAGAGGGGTCATCAACTACTGACAAAGAAAAAAGACTGAATGGGAAATTACATTTAATCTTTTCCAATGATAAAAATAGTTCTAAGGATTGTGTAGTTTGCAGTAACAGGAAGATAAAAGGAGGTAGAAGGGAAACAGTTTTCCACTACAAAACATGCGGCAGAAAACCAGGACTTCATCCGGAAGACTGTTTTCAAAAATATCATACTCTGCAAAACTACAAATAAGATAATAAAATCATGTACATTCGGTATTATTAAATAAAAATAGCTTAGTTTACTAAAATCATGTAAGAGAAAACAAGGTTTTCCATAAACAATAATGCAACCTGCAGGTGAGGAATTTTTTCTCAATTTAATTACAAGTGGGGAAGCAAAGCATGTTACAAAAATCCGAGCGCTAAGGGTTAAAGTGATTAATATGGGTTTGTAAACATATTCACTGAAATAAACTTTTACTGACTTACATTTTAATAACCACTGATTTACACCTACCTGAAAATAATAAGTGATGTTTACATGTATTACTTTAATAGGCTTTATTTAATTAAAACTATTAAAGTTTTTTAAAATGGTATTAACTAGCAATTCTAGGGTCAGACTTATTCATCTTTACTAAGAATTTACGTACTTGAAAAAATTCTTAAATTTAACTATTACAGTATTACAGTAAACTCATTGTTTGCTATTAAAAAAAAATAAATAAATAGATGATTCATTAAGTAACAAGAAAGTGTTAAATTCAATTTTTTTAAAGATGGTTCAACTGTTAAAGGGTTTTTTATGTTTCTCTATTTCAGCCAGTGCCCGCACAAAGAAACAGGCCAAGCATTTGGTCGCCCAACAAATGATAAAGAGATTGTCAGATATCTTGGGAGATCTAATGACTCAGGTTCCAGAGAAACCTGCTGATTCGGATAATGATGAGGTATCTATTTATAGAACACATTTATTTATTGCTATAATCCCATGAAGACAATGATTTTAAAAACAAATATTTGGTCGGTATGAAAATTATTAGTGTTTAAAGGTTCCTATAAAGTTAATAACCGACAAATTTATCATAGAAAATTCATTTTTCTCTTTCTTTTTAATGTTTTGAAATGTATGGTTATGGGTTAAGCATTTTAAATTATGTTATCAATATAGCTTTTGGTAAACAAATTATAGCATTTTTCAAATTCATATTTATAATGTGTTATTAAATAAATTTACGCAAATCAATGTGGTACAATAGTATAGCATGAAATCATTCGACCATCAGTCATATAGTGCTTCTTATTTATTTAGCAATGAAATTCCAAATCTATTGCTAAAAAATACGAGTACTACCTAATTTATCAAAATATTGTAATTCCAAGCCTTGCAGACATACATTAGTCCTTTACATTGTAATTCCAAGTCTTGGAGACATACAATAGTCCTTTACATTCTAATTCCAAGTCTTGCAGACATACATTAGTCCTTTACATTCTAATTCCAAGTCTTACAGACATACAATAGTCTTTTACATTGTAATTCCAAGTCTTGCAGACATACAATAGTCTTTTACATTGTAATTCCAAGTCTTGCAGACATACATTAGTCCTTTACATTCTAATTCCAAGTCTTGCAGACATACAATAGTCTTTTACATTGTAATTCCAAGTCTTGCAGACATACATTAGTCCTTTACATTCTAATTTGAAGTCTTGCAGACATACAATAGTCCTTTACATTGTAATTCTAATTAGTCTAAGAAAATTTAAAAAAATTATTTGTTGCATCCATTTTTGTATTGGAGTGGTGTTAATTTTTCAGCCTGAAGGCACTTTTTCTTCACTGATGCTTGAAGGAGTTCGAAGAAATGATTTGAACCTGGGACTTCCATATTTACTATATAACGTATTACCAAGGACTGATGATGGAGAGCTAATACCCATCTTAAGAAATCTTATGGTAAAACTTATTATTTAATGTATTGTATTACCGGTGTGCTATAAATCCCGCTCTGGCTCAGCCGCTCTAGTTTGTTACTCTAGTTTATAAGTTCTTGTTTACTAGATTGTAATTTTGTAATTAGACCCTCTGATGATGAGATGGTCATCGAAATATACATAAGGGTTTAATCTTACGTAACTTGTTTTATTTGTTATTTTTCTAGTATTGGGGTTTTTCCAATATTTTCATTGTCAAATAAGGTATGTTGTTTGTAATACAGTAGTAGTTTTTATAGCCAGTTTGTGGTTAAGTTTCAAACTAGCATTGTTAGGGGACCACACCGGTCTTAATCATTTTCTTTGCTGCTCTAGCTTGAATAATATAAGTCATCTGTTGACATGCCGATATAATTATTACTAAGTTGTGTAATATCATAACTCCCTCAAGTATAAAAATAAATAAACAAGACAATAAATATATGACCCAGTTTGACCCATCATGACAATAAGACATGATTCAGTTACGCCTATATAATAAATATCAAGGCCGACAAAAAATGAAAATGGTGCACAATCGAAAAAGATTGGTAAAATAGCTTCAATTATTTAATTTTAACACATAAATGTTTGTATCTTCGACAGGAGCTCATCTAAAGCCTTCACAAACAAATACGCATCAATATTATTTACCTACCTCTTGATAAATGAAGTCGTAATTTATACATGTCTAATAGCTTGGTAACCGCTAGATGTATGTTACTCTAATTGATACAAATCGTTTCCTTAGTTAACATAAATCATATGTCAACATCTGGATATGAAATGAAGTTCTTGCTGCAAATAAACAGACATGCTCACACTTGTATCTCAAAGTACGTTTATACACATTTTGGGATGTCTCACAAAATATTTTGATATATAAGATCATGGAGGCCTTGACCCGATGAGGTCAGCTGGTCCTAACAAAAATATTGCTATCAGGAATGCAGACGAGCCCAACTCGCGCAGTCACAATGTCTACGTTGATTGTTTATATCTGTTAATATCTGTTATTACTGTTAATATTTTTTTTAATTAGTTTATTTTTGTGTTCATCCGAAGTGAACAATAATAGTAGGAGACTAGAATTTAACGCAAAACTTAGAACTGTTAGTAACTTTTAATTTGTCTTTACTAATTGCGATTACAAATAATGAACTTCAAAGGTACAAAATCATGAATAGAAAAATTGCAGTCTTATAAAATATATTATTTATAAATAATATAATCAAATAATTAATATTTAGTTCTTTATAAGTTAGAATATTTCTTAGTGGAATACAACTTAATTGCCGTGAGGATTTCATTCGATCCCCTGAGTTCCGTGGCTTGCATGTAATTAGATAACCATAATGGGTTAAAACTTATCCTGGAATAAAGTTTGTCTATAATCGAACAAGTACGGATAAATAAACTCACTTCATTCAAGATGCGTAACAAGTTATTCTTTTACTTCTTCGTTGAACTTTTATCATTACTTCCACTAATCTCTAGTTTTGATGACATTTTAACAAAACAAAATGAGAATATTTTATTAAATATGAAGCTCATTCAAAAAAAATTCAAATAATAATAATAGTAAAACAAAATTAATGATGTAAACTAAATTTTAAAACAATGAAATTAATATTAAAAGTGATTAACAACATAAAACTTTATAAATATCAATGAAAAACAAAAGCTGGATTCACATGTGTAAGCTATCGTCTGAACGGAGTGGGAGTGAGACATGTGTGGACCTCAAGTTAACCGGAGACATTCTGTCTCACAAAGTGTTTTTTTTCCAAAAAATCATAATTGCTTTCGCTTCCGAGAATCCATGTACTTTATTCACAATTTCTCTATCTGGAAAACCTTGTGTAGAATTAATGGAATTTTCCTTTTTTTGGCATTGGTGGTTCAGTTAAATGTGTGATTGTTTATTTTCTTCTTATTTTTTTCCCTAACAAGTAAAATTACAAAAAATATTAGTAAACCCGTAAAATTGCTAGTAATGTGTGAATTTTGGAGGTTTCCGGATTTTAGAAGTTTGGAATTTTGAGGTCATACTGTATATTTCGTATGTCTTACTGTAAACATTGTAATATGAAAATGTTTATCAGTTTATCCTAATAGTTTAATGTGTTTACAAAACTTGTATATTATTAATTCTAAACTTTTAGGTTATATATTTTTAGGTTAGTTCTAGTAGAGTTTTTTTCTTTTCTGACTGATGAAGATCATTTTTGATTGAAATATTTCAATAGTGTGTTAAGTTTTTATATGTGTTTATTTCCAAGAGATTGCAGTTTTGGACTATTGAAATTAGGAAAGTCTGTCAGTCTCCCATCTAGTCCAAAAATTCCCTCATTAGTTCTAAACTCATAGGCATGATTTACAGCTTAGCATGTTTTGACTGCTTTAAAGAAATGTTTAATTAATGTTTGGCTGTAAGAATAATTTCTCACAATGTCTGTATAGTAAAGTGAAAACACACTAACAAAAAAAATGTCTTTGTTTAGGTAAGAGACATGGCATGGATCCATAATCATTCAGCTCCCCATTTGTTTTTAAAAGAAATCCTGTCAGAGCTAGGTGTTGGCTACACATTCCTACCATTTGATGCAACTCCCTGTGCAACGCCAGAACAAATTGAAAGAGAATTAGCAAATCTGTCAGGTTTGGGTGGTGATGAGAATGAAGAAGATGAAAATGATATATTTGATGAAAATAATGACAATATTGAAGGTTCTCCAGATTTCTTGAGTGATGCATCTGATAATGAAGCATCTAGTAATGATGCATCTGGTAATAATGAAACAGAAAATGTGGAAAACCAGGAACAATTTAGGAATGGAATACAACTTCAATCAAATGGTGTAGCCAGAAGTAAGTATGTTTAATTATGTTCTATTTGAATTAGAGTTTTTGCGTAATTACTATCAGCATGCTAAAAATAACAGTTTTGTCTTATGAATATCTATAAATAACGTTTCTCAATACATACCCATCACCTGGCAAAAATAAATGACGTAGAAATGAATTAAATGTAATAACCAAAATCTGTAGCTTCCTTGCCCAAATAGCCTAAGAAATAAAATAGCCTAAATTTTTAAAAAACTAATTAGCGGAACGGGAGGGGATTTTTTTTCTAGGTGTTGATACACTTGAAAACTTTTAAATAAGAAATTGTATACATTGCTAAGGTGATAAAACACTAACAGCAAATTGGAAGTTACTAATTGTTTTTTTTTTGACAAGTGACTTGTTGCACTCATTCCAAAATTACTGGCTATTTCATATTTACAAGTTACAAAGATTATTTAATTTTTTGACTGATAACCAAAATGGTTTCGTAGTTTTTTAACAAAATTTACCTATTTTTTAATACAGTAGAGTCTTGAAAATCCGAGTCCAGATATTTCGAGCTTCTGTTAAATTCGAGCCTATGTCTATTTTGTACTACTCTATCCATTTGAAAAAAAATTCAAATTATTTACTGTTAGACAAAGCACTTCCGGATTTGATGAAGATCAAATGTGATCTGTGCTTTATTTCTACCTGCAAATGTTACGAGCTTAATCCAACCGATGGATCAGGATGTTCTGGAATGTATGAAAAAAATACATACGTTTCTTTTTACAATCTCTCTTGGAAGCGTCTGAAAGCAAAGAAAGCATTGTAGGCTTTCTAAAAAAATACAGTTAAGGACGTGTACCGTATAGCCGAATCATGGAACGAAATAAAAGAAGAAACATCAAGTCATGGAATAAAGTCCTGAGTAATAATAAAGTTATTGCCTGTGTCATTGATCCACAAGAAGAAATATATTTGACATTTCTTATCAAGAAATTTCGAGGTTGTGAAAATCTAATTAAACGGACATATGTCATAGGATAAACGTAAGTAACAATAACACATGTTAGGACTATTGAAATGGCACAGTAAACTACTGAAGGTAATGATAACAAAAATAAAGATGAAGGCTCGACCGAGACAGCACAAGGAGGGAAAATTATTCTTGGTGAAGGAAAGACCGCCTTGGAAACTCCAATGCGCTATATTGAATAGCAGACACCACACCAACAGATGGGCTTCTGCTAAAATATCTATATGACACCACAACTGGAAAACCTTCTGATAAGCAGATGCAAAAGATATTTCATAACTTTTTCCAAAAAATATACCATCCATGATGAACATTGTATTCTGAAACAATATTATTTACATAATAAATGAAGTTCTATAAACATATTTTGTGCATTCTTAATTATAATATTAGGGTTTATTAGAACTCCTATTTCTTCTAATGTATTTCTGTGTAATCTGAGTTTTCGTTAATCCGAGGGGGTTTTGGTCAACCTTGAATTATACAGACTCTACTATATAGTCATTTGTCTTAGTTTACAGTAAATGCAATAGAATTATGCCTTAATAGTAAAACCTGAATGTTAGACCTTATTATATATAAATAAAACCTATTATTAACTTATGTAACCTCCCTAGACTGAACCTGAAAATATTTTATATAAAAATACATCTTTTACAATTATTTATAATTCTGAAGCATGTTATTAAGATACATATTAGGTATAACTATTATATAAATTATACATACATCTCGTTAAAAAAAGTCTCAGTATTAACTGTTATGAATTACAATATTTCTTCTAATTTCCACATAATAATTATTTTTATCAGTTAACATAATTTATCTAAAAAAAGTTTCAATTGTTTACCCTAACTTTATTATTATAATTTATTGTTTATTTCTATTTATTTTACATGTTATTAAATAATAGCCATGATTTAATTTATCTTATAACGTTCAAGGTATTTGATCTTTTACTGTATAGAATATGACTACTTTATTATTATTTATTTTGAACTTTACATATTTTAAAAGGTATTTTGAAAAAATACTTCTTACTGATATTGCAGCTCTTCTCTTCATAGTGCAAAATGAAATTGTTTCCTTTTTTATTAATTTCTTATCTTTGTATTCAGATTTTAATACAAAATTGGTTTAACACTTTCACTAAAGCAATGTAACCAAAATAACTATTGGTATAGACCAGCCGACTCACTTATGCACTGAACGGTCTCTTCCTGGACCGACTTCCCACATATACTCTGCTCGGGCCGATGGTTCATATTTGGGACACTGTTTGCATATTACTTTTATTCCTCTCCCAAATCAGGGGATTATTCTAACGGCTTGACATATTCACATCTGTTTATAGAAATGTCTGATAATAGTATGGAATATTTGGTCTCTCAGTTATCAAGGTCAATGACATAAAAGTAACACCCTTGTTTATCCCTTCGTGCTACTGAGGCAGTTTTTGTTTTGAATGATATTTATCACAAAAGATGTAAACATGTCACAAGTAATAAGTGCGTTTGTAAATGTTATGCAACTATCATAGCTATTGAGTATTTTTTTGTAGTTGATACTTTTAGCTAAAATAAGAATATGATCTACAGTGCCGGCAAAAAGTTTAGGGACACCCCTACATTTATATGTTTTTGCTATTGTCCTAAAACTTTCTGCCAATCATATATTTGTAACTTATCAATGAATTAAGCATGAAAAGTTACGATTTTCCTGAAATTTTCATTCATTTATAAGTAAGGGTTGGCAAATTATAAATTTTTTTCCCATTTTAAAATTTTTGAGGAAACCCCCGTTTTTTTCTAATTAAAAATGCATAATACAAAAAATACACATCTGATTAAAATGATACTTTGTACAAATGTTTAGAATAACATTTAGAATGTAAATATGCATTATTTATTATTTACAAAAATCACCTCTCATTTGGTACCAGGTTAACTTTGCTTTAGATTTTCAGATTTTTCAGCATAAAATTCTCACATTTCAATAGCGAATATCTAGTGAACGGAGCCACTTGGAGCGGAACTGACTGTACCCCCGACCCGCCGTGACGCGTGGAACACAACGGTACAGTCAGTTCCGCTCCAAGTGGCTCCGTTCACTAGATATTCGCTATTGAAATGTGAGAATTTTATGCTGAAAAATCTGAAAATCTAAAGCAAAGTTAACCTGGTACCAAATGAGAGGTGATTTTTTGTAAATAATAAATTATGCATATTTACATTCTAAATGTTATGCTAAACAATTGTACAAAGTATCATTTTAATCAGATGTGTATTTTTTTATTATACATTTTTAGTTAGAAAAAAACAGGGATTTCCTCAAAAATTTTAAAATGGGAAAAAAATTTATAATTTGCCAACCCTTACTTATAAATGAATAAAAATTTCAGGAAAATCGTAACTTTTCATGCTTAATTCATTGATAAGTTACTAATATATGATTGGCAGAAAGTTTTAGGACAATAGCAAAAACATATAAATGTAGGAGTGTCCCTAAACTTTTTGCCGGCACTGTAATACATGCTGATTATGAAGGACATTTTCTGCTACACTTGATTTTTCCGGAGTATCATATTCACTATGCGCAAGATGCTCTTTAAATTTAGTTATATATATATATATATATATATATATATATATATATATATATATATATATATATATATTTTTTTTTTTTTTTGCTTTATACTTGTCATCACATGTACTACAAGTTGTCTTGTAAATTCCTGATTTTTTCAACATTGGAATTTTATCTTTAAGGTTACCTAATAAATTCTGAATGTTATATAATAAATGCTTAAGACGGAAATAAATATTTTTCAAATGGTGACAGTTTAAATAGACAAAAACAATTGTTTAGTTGTGTGAAACATGTTGCATGTACTTATCTGAAGCAAGGAGATGATAACTCATTAACAAGCAGACTAAACATGCAACAACAAAAAAAGCAACAACAAAAATTTAGCTTTTTTTGTAAAAATGAGCTTTTTTACGCCTTCTAGCAACATTTTGTTAGGATAAGCTATCCTTGTCCAGGGGCGTAATTGCTTATAAGACAGTTTGTTTTATATTATAAAGCCCTCAAACTATGACCACCAGGGCTTCACTCACAAGTACCTGAGTATTAACCACTATATGTGGTTGATATTGTTTCATAAAACTTATTTTAAATGTTTTCCCAAAATACCATGTGTTTTACATAAGAAGATAAGTGCATGTACTATTATTCCACACTATGTGCCCAGCAGGTCGTTTGCGACCGACATTATTTTATTCATTGTATATTTCAATAACTAATGTATAAAATAGCAGTGTAAAAGCATAATAACTTAACCATGTATTTCTGAACTATATCAATACCAAAAACATCAGTTTAACCCCTGTGCTGTCGAATAATGATGAAAGTGCAATGCAGGATCAAACATGCTCAAACAAGCTGATGATCAGATACTACAAAATGAATGGGGGCCCAGTGATTGGTCAATCGCAAAAACGTTAACGTTGTGGTGTACAAAAATTTTTATTTCAAGTAGGTTGCAAACACCATACGACCATTGGCCATAAATGGGTTAATAACAGACAATTGAGCTCCAGTCCTTATTAACATTTACCTCGAGACTGTTAATACAAGCCCTTATCGCCGGACAACTATAAATGTTCAAATAATTCTTTATTCTTCCTTTTCTAACAGCTACTCATAATTTAGGAGTAGTCTTCCTCACTTCTCATTACAGTTAGAATTTTTACCCATAGTATATGAGTCCAACCACCTGTCTAACCCAATTAGTACAATTTGTTTCTACGTTTCTAGCTCCATCCTTCACTGTTACCCTTAGTTCCTAGGCGGTTTTTTTACAGAGACCGGTCGTGTTACTTTTTTGGGGTCTATTTGTTCCAGAAATGGATGAGATAGGATTAGGTTTGATAGGGTGGTTTACAGGACTAGCTTTGGAGTCACTATAGGATCTTTGAAAATTATTAGGAAGTTGGATAGGGTAGATCTCCATGATGACATTCTTAGGTACCATCCCTAACTACTAACACTAAAATTGATGATTTTTAACCCCCTTTCCCTCCACAATGAACCTGTAACGGTAGTACCCCCTATAATTACGTAACGTGGTCTTGTCCTCTTTCTTTATTGAGTTAGTCTAATTGTTTTGAACGCTGAATTTGTAGGCCAAGAAAGAAATACATCAAATGCTCCAATAAATACTATGGTAATAATAAAATGAAAAATTTTAAAAAAACTTTGTTAAATAAATAAAACAGGAAACAATTTTTTAATTATATGTGACCTCACGTCACATACAAACACGTACTGGAAACAAACAGAAATTATGAAATCAAAATAAACTTTAGATTATGTATAAAGTCAAGACAATATTAATTTAAACATTAAAAAATTAAAAAATTGAAAATATTGTTATATAAAAATGTGACTTTAATAAATTTTAACGCAAAATGATCAACCCATTTGTAACGTTGTCTAAAGTCTATCCTTCCCACTGAGTAGTCATGTATGCTGCGACAGACAGAACTGGTGCTGCGAGCTTCAGAAAAAGATATGCATACATAATAAGCCTAATTTTAAAATAAATCAAACTCCGCACATTGATTACAAATACTCCAAATTTCAAAAATTTACAAACAATTTAGTATTAAATCGTGTTCGCCCGAAAAAACTCAGAAGTCCAATCAACTTGATTATGCACAATACAAATTTTTTTACCTCTCATGATGACCGAGTGTGATCAAGTTTCGGTGTACTTCTGAGTTCACTGGATCGGCTTGAAAAGATGTTGCCATCGAATTAAAAAAAATATTGTTTTGTTAAAAAGTAACAATAAGTAACAACTGGCGCTTTAGCTGATACACTGAGACCGCGGTATATGTCTGTACATGTTTGTGGTACTGTGGCGATACTTTGCTAAAGGTTACAGCTCTTCACATTTTCCTGCTGCTCTTGAATAGGAAGTTTGATAAAGTCCTTTAAATACATGTTTTTTTTGTAAATAGATTTTATTTGAGTTCATTATTAATATTAAGTAGGCCTACATTTTACTTACTCAAAAGTTAAAATGGGATCGGTTTATTTATTGAATAAAAAGAGATTTTAATGTATCAAAACTGAAATTTCAAGTTATGTAATGCTACTGCATAGCCCTCTCCTCCTTCCATAACGATAGAGGTAACCCTCCTCTCCCCTAGTGGTGTTACATAATTTAGGGATGACCTCTTATATAATTTTGACTACTCGCTTTTTGACTTTCTGTGTGATATAATCTCAAAAAATCAATGACCTACTAAAAACTCTTGCCGGGACTTTAAATGTTTGTAAGTTGTAACTTGCCATAACAAGAATAGGTCTACTAAGACACAGGTCACATATTATGAAATCAAGATGTTACGGTAAAGCTTGTAGAAGAAAGATATGGAGTATCTAAGCCTTCTTGCTTAGAAAAGTAGCATTTAGTGTAGAATGATCTTTAAGTATATCCGGATAATTTTCATTAATGCACAGTGAATAAAAATTAATTTGAAAATTTAAGATTTCAAAGGGTTATAAACACAAAATATTAAGTTTAGATTCCATCTATTAACCCTTTGATTAGCATTCATATACCAGTATGTGAGAGAGAGAATTCTTATATATTTACATTCTACCATTTTTTTCAGATTAGCATTGCTGTAAGTTTACGATTTGTTTTCTTGTGTATTGTGCTGTATCCTAGGTTAAATATTTGCAACTATTTGGACAATAAATACTACACATGGTCTCCCAAGTATTTACAGATAGTTTTGAAGTTTGTGCGGTATTTTACAATGAATAGGCGATTGAAAAATGATATTCTTCTTTGTCCAAAGTCTATGGGTTTCCCATGTATTTACAGATAGTTTCGAAGTTTGTGCGGTATTTTACAATGAATAGGTGGTGGAATAATGAAGAAATTTTTTTTGTCCAAAATCTATGGGTTTTCCTCCGTATTTACAGGTAGTTTCAAAGTTTGTGCGGTATTTTACAATGAATAGGTGGTGGAATAATGAAGATATTTTTTTTTGTCCAAAATCTATGAGTGTTTCCATGTATTTACAGATAGTTTCGAAGTTTGTGTGGTATTTTACAATGAATAGGCGATTGAACAATGAAGATATTCCTCTTTGCCCAAAGTCTTGGGTTTTCCCATGTATTTACAGATAGTTTCGAAGTTTGTGCGGTATTTTACAATTATTAGGCGATTGAAAAATGAAGCTATTCTTCTTTATCCAAAGTCTATGAGTTTTCCCATGTATTTACATATAGTTTCAAAGTTTGTGCAGTATTTTACAATGATTAGGCAATGGAATAATGAAGATATTTTTTTTGTCCAAAGTCTATGGGCTTTTCCACATATATTTTATAGATTGTTTCGAGATTTGTGCACTATTTTACAAAAAAAATAAAAAAATAACAGATAATTTTTACTAAAGGTAAACGTCAGATAAAGTTTGGTTAACAAGAGAAAATAAGTAAATAAAACAAATAATACTATAATTTAAAAAATTAGAGAAAAAATAAAGAAAATAGTTATATAGAAGAAAAGTGTAAAAATCTTTCAAAAATATGTTGCTCCCAGGGGCCATATCAGGCAGGCACATGTTACCAAACAAAGGGTTAATAGAAAAATGAAAATAAGGTGAATGGAAAAGATTTGTTTTATTTATTGGAATATTGATTATTTTTCAACCATTGGCTGTAAGTCTATTGGCTACTTTGATTCTTTATTTGTAACTACAATATTTATTTTAAATAAATTGTACAAACATTCCTAAATTACAATGACTATAAATCTACTGTCTTTAATTGTTACCTTTATTATGTGTAACAACGATGGATATGAATGCAGCCATTTTCTACATTTTCTTGAGTTTTAGATGGACAGGTAACTTCTGAAAATGTTTTTAGTTTGGTCTAAATTTTAAAAATGTAATTCAAGGATTTTGTTGTTATAATATTAAAGAATGCATGGAAAAAATTTGTTTATATTAAATTTATTGTCAGACTGCTCGATACTGTTATATAGTAACAAAGCAGTAGTTTTATGACCATTTCCTATATATTTATGCAATGTGTTTATAAATATTTTTCTTGCAGTGATAAAAAAAAGGCAGCAGGTTATAACATTAACCATTCACAACTCTCCTCCCAGTGTATTCTTTGGAAGAGGCAGCACTTTTCATGAAGCCGTTCGCTTAGCTTCAACTCAGGCGATTGTATTTTACTATGTGCAGGCACTATCATTTAACAGAAATTAAGTTTTTGTTTTTATAACGTCTCAAATCACACTTTGAAGGCTATTTAATTTGAAAAATGGAAGCTCATTAGAATAAAGTGGTTTTAAAAAAAATAATACCTTTTAACCAATAATAGTACAGTCATAATTAATTGCTAATGTGTTTTATTATCATGAGTATTATTTTCGAAACTTTGTATTAATTTTTATTTTAATACAACAATAATCTTTTTTTTGTTAACAATAATCTTTATAATAATTAACTCCAATATATATGTATATGTATGTGTATGCCTATAAAACACACACACACATATGTTATTTGTTTGTTTGTGTGTGTGTGTGTGTGTGTGTGTGCCTTATATATTAATGAAATAATTAACTATAGGTTTGCTTTAAAAGTTATATGTTTACTTTTTCTTATATCAATACAGTTTTCTCTATAATGTAATTTCCCAACAATGTAATACCTCACTCCCTCACATAAATTAAACCATTGTCTTTTCAAGAGCATAGTTTGTATACACGAAAACTTCAGTAATACGCACTAATTCAGAATTTGGATAAATCAAACTACCCACTAAGAATTATACGTACAGGATTATTTATTTTTTTGGCATAATCAAGAAAAATTCAGCTACATTAACTAGATATGACAAAAAAGAGCAGTCATTTTTTTTCTCCTGACAATATTGTTAGCTTGGGACGATTCTTAGTATGGACTTCACATATGTCAAGAACAGAGATCAAACTGAATCTGGGAATTTCTCCATTAGTATTAATAACAATACCAGAAACAAATATTTGACTTGATAAAACTGCTAGATTATTGTGTTGTGTATTGCAACCGCTGCTTCCTAGTCCGGGCATAACTCATTGATGTCGCAGTCAATGTGTTAGAGCATATAGAAATTATTCTCACGTTTTATTTACTCACTTATATCATTAAATTTAAATAGGTTTGGTAGTAAAATTTGTGTAGGAAGAACACTTTCATTCAAAATTTTTTACATTCAGATAAGGGTTAAGCCTAAATGACTGAAGTCTTATTGTACGGCTGTACATATCTCAAACCAAAATTTTTCCCATCATGCAGACCTACAAGCGTCTAAAGATTTGCTGACCCAGTAGAAGGCTGGACAACTTATATAACATCAATTATGGTTTGATTATTCAAGAGGTTTGTGATGCCAGAAATCTCCCAATTAATTACAAATCAAGCTAGACTGCATGGATAACATAACAGCTTTTTAAAGAAAAATCAAGAAACTGGTTGCTAAACTTAGTAATATACACAAGAATACTTATTTTATTATATATAGAAGAGGTAAAAAAGGTATCTCCACTAATAACGTTATATATTGAGAAGACTGTATTTGTTATCGAAATGCAAAAGAAATTTTTTGATACTGGTTAAAAAAAGGTATTTTTAAAAAAAAACTACTAATTATCAATAATTAGTTTTAACTCAAACGAAAGATTATTGTTTATTTCTAAGATTATAATGTTAAGTTAAAGTATTTTATTTCACAATCATTAAAATTCAAATTGGGTATGTAAGAATCTGGTTAGTGTTTTAAAGTAAGCCAGTATATTGTTATTTCAGTAAAACCTCTTCAAGTATGATTTGAGATGAGCTTTGAATACAATTATATTTTTACACAATCAAGGGTATTAATTCTACATTTTAATTTCGATTAATATTTCTTTTTAATTCAATTATATTGTTACACAATCATGGGTATTATTCTACTATTTTAATTTTAAATTAATATTCCTTTTCAACACAGTTATATTGTTACACAATCATGGGTTATAAACTATTGTTTAAAATTGTAATTTAAATTAATATTCCTTTTGAAAACAAATATATTGTTAAACAATCATGGGTATTATTCTATTATTTTAATTTTGATTAATATTAGTTTTTAATTCAATTATATTGTTGCACAATCATGGGTATTAATTCTATTTTAATTTTGATTACCATTCCTTTTGAAACCAAATATATTGTTACACAATCATGGGTATTAATTCTACTATTTTAATTTTAATTAATATTCCTTTTTAATACAGTTATATTGTTACACAATCATGGGTTATAAACTATTGTTTAAAATTTTAATTTAAATCAATATTCCTTTTGAAAACAAATATATTGTTACAAAATCATTACAAAATTTTACTGTTGTTTAAAATTTTAATCAAGATAATCTTGCAAAAAGTAAACTACAGAAGGTTTCAAAACTGTATCCAACAAATAAATATTTTTGGCCAGATTCAGAAATGTGATAATCAATTTTTGCCGATTAACAAACCCCATCTTGTTTCCGACAAACCTAGCCTCAGCACTATTTTTAAGATACCTGTACCCAGTGGACCCCCGTACCCAGGGAGCTCCCTATATTGCCAACCAAACCAATGCTGTTTAAGAATACTGTTAATGATAATAACAAAAACAACAAAAATAGCCTAGACATAAAAGATAACATTCCACCGAGTACAATTTCAGTTTACAATATTTCAGACCACATACTTACAGAACATGAATTACAAGTGCTTTCAAAAGGCTTGTCGTTCACACCATCTAAAGAAATAGACCAGTTCAAGTTGGGTAAGGTAAAGTAAGGTTGAGAATTTGTTCCAACGATATAGCATTGGAGGACTTTAATAGAAAGACCATACTAGCTTTCCAAAAAAGAGGATATCCTAAACAACTTGTTGAGGATCAAATCCACTTAGCTCAATCATCTGATGAACCCAGACCACCTATGGAAGACAACAAACTGTCTTTAGTTACAGATTACCATCCAGGCCTACAGAAGCTGAACAAAATATTAAAGGATGGCTTCAAGATTCTTCAAGCTTCCACCCACACCAAAGATATTTTCTCAAATCCACCATATGTTTGGTTCAGACAACCTTTTAATTTGAAAAATATTTTAGTACTTCCAAAATTACCATATCCAAGTACTGAAAAACCGCCTAAACTTACTCATGGCTCCTTTCCGTGCAATAGACCTAGATTCAAGACATGTCCAATACACATCGCAACAAATAGTTTCCATAGCCTAGCAACCAATGTGGACTTCAAGATTCAGGGTCATTATATTTGTACATCCAAAAATGTAATATACCAGTTGCAATGTAAATTTTGCCCCGCACAGTACACAGGCCTTACCACAGATGGTCTGAGCATCAGAATGAATGACCACAGATATGGCGTTAGAACCATGAACATAGACAGGCCAACAGCTCAACACGCTGCTAGTCACAACATCATACCTTTCAATGATTGTTATACCACCAAAATAATTAAGGCCCTCCCCCCTGATTGCAACCCTTCAGAATTGAGAAGATGGGAGTTATCATACCAGTGGTACACCAAATCTAGAGAGCCTCCTAACCTCAACATCAGATAAAACTCCTTTTACCTTCCCCCTAACTTCTACCATTTTTAACAACTCCATTTACCTTCCTTCTGACAGACTATTAATATCTAGTTTCAAATAATCAATATTTATACAAATTACATATAGCACTATACCATAAACTATAAATCTGTGACATTTGGATATTTATACATATCTGTGGTTCACTTCAGTCTTTTCTTTTTTGATTGACAAAGATCATTTTGATTTTCAATAGTGTGATAAGTTTTTTATAGGTGTCTATTTATTTATTTACAAGACATTGCAGTTTTGGACTATTGCCATTAGGTAAGTCTGTCAGTCTCCTATCTAGTCCAAAAATTCCTATATATATATATATATATATATATATATATATATACATACAGGGTGCGGCAGCATAACTTCCTTTTTTAAAAACTCAATAAAAACTATTGTATGCATCTGAAAATATTTATTTATGGTTTGTAATATAGGTTCATGTCTAAAGTTTGTATTTACATTGTTTTAAAGATCAAATCTGTTAGGTGACGTCCCTCATTCTCCATATATTGCGTAAACCGATTTCTGGCGTTTGCCATGACACTTGTTAGCGTAGCAGGTGTTATGTTGGCAATTTCTTCTTGGATGTTGGTCTTCAAATCTTGTAGGGTTCTTGGACGGTTCACATAAACACGGGATTTCAAAAAACCCCATAGAAAAAACAATAGCACCCTCGGTAACGACATCAAGAAGAAGCTCACACGCGTACATCCGAGAATTGAAGTCACGTTCTGAAAGTTCCTGCACTATCGCCATCTTATAGGGATGAAAATGAAGATCATCACGAAGAATTCTTCTCACAGAACGATCGGATAGTCCAAGGGCAGATGCGTGTTTGCGCGCAGAACGCCATGGTGATCGCAACATTGACGCTCTCACTGCTTCAATGTTCTCAGGTGATCTAAGGGGCCGAGGGACTCCAGTTCTTCGTTTTGTCGCACTTGCAGTTTGTCTCAATGTAGTGACCCATGTAACAATTGATTTGCAGTCTGGGACGGGAGCCAACGGGGCTAAATTAAAGCGATTCCAAAATGCGCGCTGTGTTGAAATAACCGAACATCCGCTTGAAATGTAGGCCTCAACGGCAAAAGCACGCTCCTTACTATTCCAACGCATGATGGTGACTGAAACGTGTTGCGACAAAACTTTACTGTACCCCCTGTTGAACGAGGCCACTAGCGCTCCACTATGACATCAACTAATTGAATGGTAAGCATTTAAAAAAAGGAAGTTATGCTGCCGCACCCTGTATATATATATATATATATATATATTTATTTATAAACAATAAAGTTTCGCTTATCCGTCGTAAACAGGCCACCATGATGTCGGATAATAAAAAAAAGTTTTAAAAAATCAGGTAAAACAAAGAAGGTTTAAGTTTTATAAATGCTTAATTCATTAAGTTGATAGTGTACAGGATTGGAAACACTGCTTACAGTTTGACTGGTAGTCTACGGTAAATGTTAAGAATGTTCATACTTTATGAAGAAGTAAAAAATGTTATCCCTGATTTGCTGATGTCTGGCATTTTCATGCCATCAAGTGCTACCACCTGCAAAGCATCCTTATGTCGATTCTTACGGCTTTATGAAGTGTTATGTATTAAAAGATTTAGATGTTTAATATTATGTTTCAACATTGATAACAACAGAGTAATAAGTAAATATACAAATGGACTGACGTTTCTTAGCAGAAATAGCTAATAAATTATTAAACTAGTAAGGAAAGGAAGCAGTTGGCTAATAAAGGAGATTTATAAGTTAAAAACGAAGGTTGGTACATATGAAGTATCCGTTATTGTAATTTACTTCCTTTCCACTTGTGTCAGGAGAGTCCCTAAACATACTGAAGTTGCACAAAATTTACAAGGTGTGATTAAAAAGTAAGGTGAATGAATTATTATAGCGGCAACTACTGGTGCTACATCCATATGATGTAATTTGCTTAGTAGCGTGATCTGTTACGACTGGCAGTGACCAGTTTCATTGTTTAAGACGTCCATTAACCTGAAAAACAGACGACATGTGCAGAAACAATGGTTTGTTCAAACAGGCGATTGACTATCCGAGAGCTACCGGAAGATATTAACATCTCTTAGTGCTCAGAAAAATGGGTGAATTGCTTTCTTCTTCATCACAACAATGCACCGTGTCACAACTAGCTTCTCATTCATGAGTTTTTGGCAGAAAAACTGTTCCTGTCTGTCCACATCCAGCATACTTACCTGATTAAGCACCATGCGACTTCTGGCTCTTCCCAAAAATTAAAACCCTCTAAAAGGAAAAACGTTTTGACACCTTTACTGATATTGAGAGGGCCACGACCAAACAGCTAAACGCCCTTCTGAAAGAAGCCTTCCAGAAATGTTTCCCGTTATGGAATCAACATTCAGATAAGTCCATTGCCAGCCAAGGAGTGTACATTGAAGGAGATTAAATAGAATTCGATATAAGTTTATTACTTCTTTAAATACAAAAAAAGTTACCGTATTTTATGATCACAACTTGTAATGTTGTGCCAGTTCTGTTGATGTTATTAAATAAACTTCAATACATCTTGGGCTGAGGTAATTACTATGTTTTACTAGTATTGATCTTTGACATCTGCTCCTATCAACGAAGTTTTCTCAGAACCATTTAAACATTTTTTTATAGAAACTTGTTTGTTCTTTGGTTGCTATACAAACAGTTGTCAGCTCAAACCCCAATGTTTGCTTGTGTTGAGGCCTAGTTTATTGCCGTTTATTTTTATATTGTCATGTTTTTTTTGCCTTGTTGGATTGTTATTATAGTTTCATTCATTGAATTTTATTTGTTTATCCATTTCACTATATTAATTAGAAGGTTTATGGGTGCAAAAATAAACGAACTTTAAACCCAAAATATTTGAATTTAGCTTAAAAAAGCAACTACTTTTTATTAATTTTGATCAAGCTCTTAAGCTCTTTCCATGGACAATCAGGAGTTAGTGACATGAAACAATACTTTAAGCGTCATGCTAAGAGCGGGATGAAATACCTGTCAAGAAAGAAACCCGGACAGAAAAAAATCCATGACAGATCATGCAGGAACCCTGGACACTTGGATCATCTCATGCTAAGGAATAAGGAGGGGTATTACCTTACAAATACCTTGTTAGTAAATTTATGGTAAGAATGAGATTCACCTCTTCTTCTGCTTCCTACTCGAAGCTGAAAAGGCATGCAATCAAAATTAGTACTTGGGGCTAAGATGCGACCCTGGGCATACAACACTGCGTTACCTGGAACATAACTGTGAAGCAGAATCTAGTAGTATGTATATATTTTACTTTTTGCATTTTGGTTAGAGATAAAGAGGAACAAGTCTGGTATCTACTGGGAGTAATATTAACTTCTATATTTCAAATTGGACTAAAAGTAGAATGTTGTCAGTACAATTGACTTATTAACATTAATTTATTAAAATTTATAACATTTTTATGTAAACGCTTTCCAACATTTTAATACAATATAGAATTACTAATATTTACCATAAAATATAAATAAGAAGTAATAGATGTAAAAAAAAATGGCAAAACATATATAGGACCATTACTGTTGAAAGAAATGAAAATTAGCTTATGGCATTAGTTAGTAGGCCTCTGTAGCAAAGTTTTGTATCGTCAAACAAAATTAGGTACATTCAAGTCTTTTACTTAAATTGTAAACACATATTTTAATAACAGCTTTAATTTTACAGTCTACTCGTTTTATAGAAAATTTATCTTTATATTATAACTTTTGAGAGTTTGAAATTATTATGAATTCCTGCAAAAATTGCCAATCAAAATTACAGTAGACTTGGATAATTCGAAGTTATAGGTTTTGCTCTTGAACTTTATATGCTGTGAATATAGAAGACTTATGTATAATTAGTAGTTTAACGTCTTAATTCGAAGTTTTTGTTTGGGTGTGGGCTCGAGTTCCAGGCACACAAGGGATCCAAGAATTCTTTTCGTTCAGATTGAGATCACAGGTCGTTTAGAGAACCAGCGGTATTTAGAGAATCAGTTATCAATCTTCACTCTGCTCAGTCACCAGTTTGTTGTTATTTTTTTTTTTTTTTTTTTTTTTTATTAACTTGGGAGCGGGTTGAATTGCCCGAAGCACTGCTACCTTAAGGTATATTGTACTTACCTCCCTGATCTAGTCAAATAACCCCTTCCCTCTTACCAGGTTTAGGAGTCTCCTGACTAGAGTTTTACCTTCAGCATCCACCGAGGCCGTTCCATCACCAAAGAGGTTGAAGCGCCTCTCAGCAAGTACTTCACATCTGTAAATAATGTGTGTGGCAGTCTCGAGTTCCTGCCCGCATAATCTGCACACTGGTTCATCCTTGTAGATACCCATTTTATGCAAATGTTTCCTTAGTCCACAGTGTCCCGTGAGTAGACCTGTGGCTATCCTTAATTCCTGCCTAGACAGATAGATGAGACTCTTCTGCAGCCCCAAGGAAGGTTTCCTAAGGGTTAGCTTTCTGTGTCTCATCCCTTCGGCCCTGATCCAGTGCTCACAGTGTCTTTCAGCCATCCACCTTCGCACTGCCATCTTGACCATAGATTTGGAAATACCTACCGCCGGCTCCGGTCCAATCAGGGGAGTTGAAGACCCCTCTCTGGCCAGTGCATCTGCGGCTTCATTTCCAAGTATTCCCATATGCCCTGGCACCCAACCTATCATGACTTGATTGTGCCTTGCCAGAGCTTGTAGGTTAATTAGGCACTCCCTGACTATGGCCGAGGTGACCACGTGTCCGTTTAGTGCCTTAATTGCTGCCTGACTGTCGGAGAAAATAGCAATCCGGGTCCCATGTGTTTCCCTTCTCGCTATCTCTCCCAGACAGGCATTTATAGCATATACTTCGGCCTGAAAGACAGAGGTATGCCTCCCCAAGGAAAAAACTAGTTCTACCCTTGGGTTTTTACAATACACCCCCGCTCCAGTGCCGAAGTCCATCTTGGAGCCATCTGTGTACCAGATCTGAGCTCCCGATGTTAATGTCCCTGACCATTCTATCACAGTTTGGTGTACCTGGTCAGGTGCAAACATTCGAGTAATGTGGTCGCTGCCCATTTCCAAGACGGGTTCTTTGACCACGCACTCGATACTCATATGTCCCGAGACATCTGGGAGGTTAGCCCAGTTGCTCGAGTTGCGCAATCTCCATGCCGCTAGCCTCGCCTCTCCCCTAAGGACAAGCTCAAGGGGAGGGAGGTTAAGCATTACTTCCATTGCTGCACCTGGTGTAGTTGACATCGCTCCCAGTGTGAACAGACAGGCCAATCTCTGGATAGAGCTCAGTTTAGCTCTTGTCTGTGCCTGGTTGGCCTTTGTCCACCACACCAGAGCTCCATAGGTAATCATAGGTCTTATCACCCTCAGATACATCCAGTGCATCATTGATGGCTTCAGTCCCCATTTCTTACCCACCATTCTTCTCACAGTCATCAGTGCCCTTTTGGCCCTGTTAACTGTCCTCTCAAGATGTGGGTTCCAGGTGAGTTTCCTGTCCAGAGTAACTCCCAGGTACTTCACCTCCCCCACAAACTCAAGGTATTCACCAAACAAGCGGGGCATCCTGGTCGTCAGATCTTTTCGCTGTCTGGTGAAGTTAATGAGAGCAGTCTTTTTTGGATTTACCCTAAGGTTCTCCTTTTTACACCACTCTTCAATCAGTCGTAGAGGATTTCTGATTACCTCAAGGACTGTATCAGGGAATCTGCCCAGGATCAAAACAACTATGTCGTCCGCATATCCTAGACAGAAGTACCCCTGTTCATTCAGGAGTTCAATAAGGTTGTCAACCACTAGGCACCACAACAGAGGAGAGAGAACCCCCCCCCCCCTGTGCACAGCCCAGACTTGTCTCTGCCCTTCTGACCTCCCCTGCCACCTCTACAGAAATGCTTCTGTTTGTTAACATGGAACTTATCCAACCACAAGTGGTTGCATCCACTCCATGACGTCTTGCACCACTTACCATCGTCTCCACTGAGGGGTTATTGAAAGCCCCTTCAATGTCGAGGAAGGCACCTATGGCACAACCTTTCTTGGCAATCATTTGCTCAATCCTACCAACCACTTGATGGAGAGCTCCCTCGCAGGATTTCCCCGGTTGATAAGCATACTGGTTCCAATGCAGTGGTTTTATGGCCAAAGCACCCCCCCCCCTAATATGCCTATCAACCAGTTTTTCAAGTCCCTTAAGAACAAAGGACATGAGTGTAATAGGTCTGTATCCTTTCCCTTCCGATTGGTTACCGGTGGGCTTAGGTATAAAGACCACCTTACTAGCTTTCCAGGCTGCCGGCACATGCCCTAAAGCAATGCTTAGCCTGTATAATTTAGTAAGTACCAGTACCAGCAAATCCATTCCCTGCTGCAGCAGCACAGGATAGATCCCATCTGGACCTGGAGATTTGTAGGGTTTAAATGTGCCAATAGCCCATCTTACCCTTTGTGGAGTTACTATCCTCCTTGCCACTTCCCAGTCCTCCCTCTTACCACGTCTTGTGGAGAGTTTGGCAACTGGTTCAGTGTCTGCTCCCCCAAGTTTCCTCAGGGTACTGGAAGGGAAATGTTCTGATTAATTCTTCCACAGTTTCCCCTGCAGTTTTTGTTATATTTCCCAGTGGGGTTCTTAGCATCCCCACCGGGTTAACTGGGTCCTTAGATAGCACTTTATGCAGTCGTGCCCCTTCCCGAGTTTTGTCAATCTCTTGACAAAACTCCTTCCAGGACTTCCTGCGTGCTTCTCTAATTGCCCTGTTATATTCGGTTAATGTTTTCCTATACTGGTCCCACTCCCCGTTCTTTTTTGCTCTATTAAAGAGTCTCCTGGTGGTCTTCCGAAGTTTGGCTACCTTCTTGCTCCACCATGACGGATCCCCTACTTTTCTCCCCTCACTAAGAGGGCAGTTATCAGTAAAGGATTCTACTATAGCCTCACCAACCAATGCGGCAGAGTCTTCTAGCTCTCTCCTCCCACCATACTCCAATCCAGCCTCCTCAATCCGAACTCCCAGGTCCCTCCTGTAGGAGTCCCAGTCTGTTCTTCTTGGATCCCTGGTTGGCCGAAGCATGGCTGGATTTAGAGATATATCATACCTAATATGTCTGTGGTCAGAAGAAGATGGTTCATCCGACACATGCCAGTTTAGTACATACCTAGCCGTCTGGTTCGATGCCGCCGTAATGTCCAGGACCTCCTGTCTGGCCCTAGTGACAAACGTCGGCTCTTCCCCCTGATTTAAGACTAGTAAATTCTTAGAGCTAAGATAAGCTAAAAGTTCCTCACCTCTAGTGTTGGTACCTGTACTTCCCCACGAAGTGTGATGGGAGTTAGCCATCCCCACCAGCAGCTCCTCATTCACAGCCCCGCAGTGCTCGACCAGCCTCCTCAGCTCTTGTGTTGGTAGAGCCCCCGCGTAGTCAAAGGGGAGATATGCCGAGGCAAGGTTCAGCCTCTTCATCCCCCCCTCCGCCCGCAGCTCCACCGTCACTGCTAACAAATCCCTGCAGCAGAAGTTCGTTAGTACAAAAGCGCACAACCCCCTCCTAACCAGGATACACGTCCTGGGAACACCGGAGTCCTTATCGTACAACAACTTACCTCCAGATGTCGCCAGCCCGCATATTCGTCGTCCAGAAATCCATGGCTCCTGGATGAGAACCAAGTCCACCTCTCCTCTGTCCAGCATCCTACACACGACAGCACTCGCCGCCCTGCTATGCTGTAGGTTCACTTGGAGGATCTTGATCATTGTTCTGCTTAATTTGCAGTCGCCTGGGTCCGCAGAGCCGCCCCAGGACTAGACATCGTGCTCAACTCTACAGCCACTTCACCGGTTTCTGCAGTCGGCAGCTTGACAGCCGCCCCCGCACCCCCAGTGATGGTTGCCGTTGAC
The DNA here is from genome assembly GCA_036971475.1 of Prosapia bicincta. Classification (NCBI taxonomy): domain Eukaryota; kingdom Metazoa; phylum Arthropoda; class Insecta; order Hemiptera; family Cercopidae; genus Prosapia; species Prosapia bicincta. The sequence goes on from JBAIZL010000002.1 coordinate 237,679,162, forward strand.
ACATCTGCTACAGACTCACGGTTTGCCGTCTCATTGGCTCCCACTGTCTGTGCAGTCTCGAAATCAATTCTTTTACTTATTTGGTCCATTAAAGTCCCACGAGTATGGGGGAAATAACGGTCGACCAGAGCAGAGCCCCCACTGCCCTGGCAAGACAACATACAATGAGGTTTTGTCTGGTTCCTCAAGGGGATCGTTTGGGACTGCATTTTATACCCTGCAGCCATTCATCCTTCGGCACGATGCCTTCCACCTTGGATTGGGTATTCAGTCACTGACCTTGAAGCACACCCCAAGTTCAGGACATTATTAACTGCTCAGACGAACAGCCTGCTTTACTCTCTTTTTTACAACTGTGTCGTTTGGGTAGTTTCCCGCCCATACTTCACTGTCGCATTGCCCTTGGTTCACCCGGGAGGTGAGAGTAGCATTGTGAGGACTTAATTCCCAACTACCCCAGTCTCCCCGGTCAGAGCACTCGGTTATTTCTACCACGCCCAACCGGTTGACTGACGAGGAGGGATAATTCCTCACCTTTGAACCATAGCCTTGGTCCAGGCCTGCATATTCAGAAACCTTCCGGAATCCTTATTCACAGGTAACCTACATTTCTGTAGGCCGTCCCACTATCCGCCACCTGTGGACCCTCCCGGTTGCTCAGGCCAGCTTGCCGGGTTGTTGTTATTGGTAAGCGAGTTTATTTTCTGATTTATCATGCTCAAGACTAGATCTCTGCTTTACAAGGGATATTTATAAACTCCCGATACTTATATATATTACGCCATAAATAAAGATAGATATTTATGGCCCATTGACATTCTGTCAGATGTCTAAACATTATACAGTAGAACCTCTCAAACTCGATTCCCGAAAACTCGACAGGGCTGGTGAATTAATAATTTTTTTACACCGTCCATAGCGTAAAGCTTTCCATCAGTAGATAGGCCGCCCGAGAGCGCTAGAGACTCAGACTAGGTTACTGGGTTTTCCAAGGTCGTTCAACGCACCCTTTACCTGCACAGCTGGGGCGGGCTATTGTTTGCACACGTTCGGGGATTTCTGTGGCCACTTTCCTTATCGTGAGGCCGCGCGTTGACCTGGGATTCCCGGGCAGGTCATAAACTACCCTCGCTACATTGTCGTCACTGGGCGTTCAGTTTTATTGTTTGTTAAGACACAGTTGTGGTCAGTTGCTTTTGTTCGAGAGTTGTTGACAATTGTTTAAACGAGCGACAGTATGGCGGAGAAGAAGAGTAAACAAGTGTCAGGGTCAATGGAAGCAAAGTTTGGTGCCCTAAAAAGACTTGAGCGTGGTGAACGCGTAAATAAAATAGCGTTGGACTGGAACATCGGTAGGTCTACAGTGAAAATGAATCTGAAATTGAATCATGGTGTTTGAAAAGACAGTGAACAGAATCCATCGCGGAACGAAAAACAATGAGAAGTGCAGAGTTCGAAAAAGTCGACGAAACCCTTTACCAATGGTTCCGTGTGCACAGGTAGAAGGGAACGCATATATCTGGACCCATCCTGCAAGAGAAAGCTCTTCAGTTTTATGAACAATTCAAGGACGAAGGAGAGGGTTTACAGCGAGCAATGGTTCGTTGTCAAGGTGGAAACAACGATATGGAATCAAGCTGCTCAGTATCTGCGGGGAAAACTGTCAGCTGACCCTAACAACGTGAGTGACTTCAAGACCAAACTACACGAGTTTATTGAAAAAGAAGGACTGTCAGGTGATCAAATCTACAATGCAGATGAGACAGGACTAAACTTTCGAATGCTTCCTACTAAAAGTTTAACTCTGAGAGATAAAAAAGCTGCACCAGGTTTTAAGAGAAGTAAGGAGCGTGTGACTATTCTTGCCTGCAGTAATGCAACAGGAGAGCACAAACTCAAATTAGCGCTATTTGGAAAAGCAAAAAAACCAAGAGCATTTAAAACTGCCAGATGCACAAGTGATGGCAACTTTGAACTCCCAGTTTGGTATAGAAATCAATCTAATGCATGGATGAGCGAAGCAATTTTTAAAAAGTGGTTTTTTCAACAGTTCGTCCCAGAGGTTGAGAAGTTTTTGAAGAAAATAAATCTTACCAGGAAAGCTCTACTAATTCTCGATAATTCTAACACTCACCCTGATGTGCAATATTTAAAAAACAAAGACATTAAAGCAATGTTTCTACCGCCGAACGTCACGTCTCTCTGTCAACCGATGGACCAAGGAGCTTTGGCAGCGTTAAAGAGAAGGTACAGACGTAAGCATTTGTCATCTTTGGCGTTGTCCTTGGAATCGGGCGAGGAGCTAACGGCTAGGAAGGGGACGATTCGGAAGACGAAGAGCAAGAGGACCATCGACAAGAAAGAAAAGTTAGCCACAGTGAGGCTGTGAAATTTATTGAAGGGACATTGCTGTACTTAGAGCAGCAAAATGCGACTGGAATGGAGATTCTGTTCCTTAGGCGACTCCGTGATCAGTCTGCAAGACGCCGTGTGGAGACAGAAAAGCAGTCTATCACAGGGTTTTCAAACGACTTCAGTAAGTTTACTTTCACACTTTTCTTCTAGTGTTCAGAAAACTTCCCATAACTAACTGTGATGGACTTTTTATAAGAAGCATAAACAACTTCAGTAATAATTGTAATGAACACTGTATTTTCAGATTCTACTAGGCCTTTTGCCTCAATTTTTTTTTTATTTTTTGATTATAAGTTATAAATGTTGATATAAATATATAATTGTATATAATAAATCAATAAATGTACAATTTTAATACTCTAAAAAAGTGTTTCTATTCAACTCCTAGTTATTTTTATATGAGTTCCCTAAAACTCGACAACCTCTAAGTCCACATTGTGATTAACTCCAACTTTCATAATTCGAATATTCTGGTAATTCGAATGTTTTCATTGGCCTCTTCGTCCTCGAATTATCCAAGTTTTACTGTATTTCTTTTAGCTGAAATGATTAAACAACTACTTTGAAAAAAAAATAACATAAAACTATAATTTTCTGATCAAAATCTCTCGCCGTTCTGCTGAGAGAAAACGTAACATTTATTACGTTTATACAAACGTAATGATTTATTATTTCAACAAGCCTTTATTATATTTAGTATACTTGACAACTTTGTGTTTTTTGTTTATTTGACGTAGTATTAAGGTCGTTTTAAATAAGAGTTAGTTACTTTCTTTGAAATGGTTTCACGATTATGTTCTACTGAATAGTTGTAGACATGTTTAAGTAGAGAAATAATCTTTGCCAAAACAACGATAGACTATTTAGAATTAGCCTACATTTTCTTCCTTAAATAAAACATAAAAAAGTTATTTACTATCCCTTCCTTACGGATCCGAGAGCAGCACAAGATTTACGAAAAACGTTATGATTGGAGTGGTCTTTCGACTATGTGAAGTCGACCCTCCTAGCGCATAACGGTTCTTGTGCTACTCCACACTACCGAATACAATGCGAAACCTATCTATAAAGAACGAACCCAATGCAACGCCTCCCCTATAAATCCATCCTCGAACTTTCGATCGAATCAATGGCGACTTGGAACACCCGAATAAGCTTGGTGACGGGACCTGTGGTGCCAGTAAGTGATCAAGGGGCTTGCTGTATAAACTAGACTGTCTCCGGCCCGCCGAATAGGACAGGACAGGTATCTGACCAATAAAACTTCCATAATTGCCCAAGTAGAACCTTCGTACCGTCAGAATACCCGTCTGCTTGATTGCGGCATGTGGTACTAGTATGTAAGAGTTAAAAAGCCTTACTCTAAAGCTCAGACAGGTCTCAGAGCCGCCTCAAAGACAAGATGAGTCTACAACCAATAAAACTTCCAGAATTGCCCAAGTAAAACCTTCGTACCATCAGAATACCCTTCTGCTTAATTGCGGCGTGTGCTACTTGTATGTAAGAGCTAAAGGGCCTTACTCTATAGCTCAGATTGGTCTCCGAGTCGCCTCAAGGTCGAGACAAGTCTACGCCAATAAAACTTCCGGAATTGGCCAAGTAAAACCTTCGTACCGTCAGAATACCCTTCTATTTAATTGCGCCCTGTGGTAATAGTATGTAAGAGCTAAGAGCCTTAGTCTCAAACCCAGACTTGTCTCCGAGCCGTATCAAGGTCGAGACAAATCTACTCTACGACCAATAAAACTACCGGAATTGGCCAAGTAGAACCTTCGTACCGTCAGAATACCCTTCCGCTTTATTGCGCCCTGTGGTAATAGTATGTAAGAGCTAAGAGCCTTAGTCTCAAACCCAGACTTGTCTCCGAGCCGTATCAAGGTCGAGACAAATCTACTCTACGACCAATAAAACTACCGGAATTGGCCAAGTAGAACCTTCGTACCGTCAGAATACCCTTCCGCTTTATTGCGCCCTGTGGTAATAGTATGTAAGAGCCTTAGTCTCAAACCCAGACTTGTCTCCGAGCCGCATCAAGGTCGAGACAAGTTTACTCTACGACCAATAAAACTTCCGGAATTGGCCAAGTAGAACCTTCGTACCGTCAGAATACCCTTCCGCTTTATTGCGCTCTGTGGTAATAGTATGTAAGAGCCTTAGTCTCAAACCCAGACTTGTCTCCGAGCCGCATCAAGGTCGAGACAAGTCTACGACCAATAAAACTTCCGGAATTGGCCAAGTAAAACCTTCGTATCGTCAGAATAACCTTCCGCTTTATTGCGGCCAGTGTTACTACTAGTATGTAAGAGCTAAAGGACCTTAGTCTCAAGCCAAGACTGGTCTCCGAGCCGCCTCAAAGACGAGACGAGTCTACGACCAAACAATTCCAGAATTGTTAAAGTAGAACCTTCGTACCGTCAGAACACCCCTCTAATTTTAATGGACTTTGTTGACAGTATGTAAGATCTAAAGCGCTTACTCTAAAGCCCTCACTCGTCGCCGACCAGAATCAACGAAGAAACAAGATTAGACCCAAAAAACGTTCATAACTGTTCAAGTAGTCTTCGTACCGTCAAAATACCCTTCTGATTTCTTATGGACTATGTTATCATTATATAAGAACTAAATCACTTACTCTAAAGCCCACACTATTCGCCGACGTGCCTCAAAGGAAACGTCTATAACTGTAAAAGTAGAGACTTCCGTACCATCAGAATATCCTTCTGATTTGTTACAGACTGTATTATCAGTATGTAAGAGCTAAAGGACTTTTTCTAAAGAACACACTAGTCGTCGACTTGCTTCAATTGAGAGATGAATCTAGAACCAATAAAACGCCCAGAACTGCCCAAGTAGAGACTTGATGCTGTCAGAGTACAGCTCTAATATTTTATGTACTGTGTTATCAGTATTTAATAGCTAAAATGCTTACTCTATAGAACACACTAGTCGCCTAGCCGCCTCAAGGGAGAGATGAATCTAGAACCAATAAAACGCCCAGAACTGCCTAAGTAGAGACTTGATGCTGTCAGAGTACCGCTCTAATATTTTATGTACTGTGTTATCAGTATTTAATAGCTAAAATGCTTACTCTATAGCCCACACTAGTCGCCTAGCCGCCTCAAGGGAGAGATGAATCTAGAACCAATAAAACGCCCAGAACTGCCTAAGTAGAGACTTGATGCTGTCAGAGTACCGCTCTAATATTTTATGTACTGTGTTATCAGTATTTAATAGCTAAAATGCTTACTCTATAGCCCACACTAGTTGCCTAGCCGCCTCAAGGGAGAGATGAATCTAGAACCAATAAAACTTCCAGGAACTGCCCAAGTAGAGACTTGATGCTGTCAGAGTACCGCTCTAATATTTTATGTACTGTGTTATCAGTATTTAATAGCTAAAATGCTTACTCTATAGCCCACACTAGTTGCCTAGCCGCCTCAAGGGAGAGATGAATCTAGAACCAATAAAACTTCCAGAACTGCCCAAGTAGAGACTTGATGCTGTCAGAGTACCGCTCTAATATTTTATGTACTGTGTTATCAGTATTTAATAGCTAAAATGCTTACTCTATAGCCCACACTTTTTGCCTAGCCGCCTCAAGGGAGAGATGAATCTAGAACCAATAAAACTTCCAGAACTGCCTAAGTAGAGACTTGATGCTGTCAGAGTACCGCTCTAATATTTTATGTACTGTGTTATCAGTATTTAAAAACTAAAATGCTTACTCTATAGCCCACACTAGTTGCCTAGCCGCCTCAAGGGAGGGATGAATCTAGAACCAATAAAACTTCCAGAACTGCCTAAGTAGAGACTTGATGCTGTCAGAGTACCGCTCTAATATTTTATGTACTGTGTTATCAGTATTTAATAGCTAAAATGCTTACTCTATAGCCCACACTAGTTGCCTAGCCGCCTCAAGGGAGAGATGAATCTAGAACCAATAAAACTTCCAGAACTGCCCAAGTAGAGACTTGATGCTGTCAGAGTACCGCTCTAATATTTTATGTACTGTGTTATCAGTATTTAATAGCTAAAATGCTTACTCTATAGCCCACACTAGTTGCCTAGCCGCCTCAAGGGAGAGATGAATCTAGAACCAATAAAACTTCCAGAACTGCCCAAGTAGAGACTTGATGCTGTCAGAGTACCGCTCTAATATTTTATGTACTGTGTTATCAGTATTTAATAGCTAAAATGCTTACTCTATAGCCCACACTAGTTGCCTAGCCGCCTCAAGGGAGAGATGAATCTAGAACCAATAAAACTTCCAGAACTGCCCAAGTAGAGACTTGATGCTGTCAGAGTACCGCTCTAATATTTTATGTACTGTGTTATCAGTATTTAATAGCTAAAATGCTTACTCTATAGCCCACACTAGTTGCCTAGACGCCTCAAGGGAGAGATGAATCTAGAACCAATAAAACTTCCAGAACTGCCCAAGTAGAGACTTGATGCTGTCAGAGTACCGCTCTAATATTTTATGTACTGTGTTATCAGTATTTAATAGCTAAAATGCTTACTCTATAGCCCACACTAGTTGCCTAGCCGCCTCAAGGGAGAGATGAATCTAGAACCAATAAAACTTCCAGAACTGCCCAAGTAGAGACTTGATGCTGTCAGAGTACCGCTCTAATATTTTATGTACTGTGTTATCAGTATTTAATAGCTAAAATGCTTACTCTATAGCCCACACTAGTCGCCTATCCGCCTCAAGGGAGAGACGAGTCTAGAACCAATAAGACTTCCAGAACTGCCTAAGTAGAGACTTGATGCTGTCAGAGTACCGCTATAATATTTTATGTACTGTGTTATCAGTATTTAATAGCTAAAATGCTTACTCTATAGCCAACACTAGTCGCCTAGCCGCCTCAAGGGAGAGATGAATCTAGAACCAATAAAACGTCCAGAACTGCCCAAGTAGAGACTTGATGCTGTCAGAGTACCGCTCTAATATTTTATGTACTGTGTTATCAGTACTTAATAGGTAAAATGCTTACTCTATAGCCCACACTAGTCGCCTAGCCGCCTCAAGGGAGAGACGAGTAGAACCAATAAAACGTCCAGAACTGCCTAAGTAGAGACTTGATGCTGTTAGAGTACCACTCTAATATTTTATGTTTTGTGTTATCAGTATTTAATAGCTAAAATGCTTACTCTATACCCCACACTAGTCGCCTCAAGGGAGAGACGAGTCTAGAACCAATAAGACTTCCAGAACTGCCTAAGTAGAGACTTGATGCTGTCAGAGTACCGCTATAATATTTTATGTACTGTGTTATCAGTATTTAATAGCTAAAATGCTTACTCTATAGCCAACACTAGTCGCCTAGCCGCCTCAAGGGAGAGATGAATCTAGAACCAATAAAACGTCCAGAACTGCCCAAGTAGAGACTTGATGCTGTCAGAGTACCGCTCTAATATTTTATGTACTGTGTTATCAGTATTTAATAGCTAAAATGCTTACTCTATAGCCCACACTAGTTGCCTAGCCGCCTCAAGGGAGAGATGAATCTAGAACCAATAAAACTTCCAGAACTGCCCAAGTAGAGACTTGATGCTGTCAGAGTACCGCTCTAATATTTTATGTACTGTGTTATCAGTATTTAATAGCTAAAATGCTTACTCTATAGCCCACACTAGTTGCCTAGCAGCCTCAAGGGAGAGATGAATCTAGAACCAATAAAACTTCCAGAACTGCCCAAGTAGAGACTTGATGCTGTCAGAGTACCGCTCTAATATTTTATGTACTGTGTTATCAGTATTTAATAGCTAAAATGCTTACTCTATAGCCCACACTAGTCGCCTATCCGCCTCAAGGGAGAGACGAGTCTAGAACCAATAAGACTTCCAGAACTGCCTAAGTAGAGACTTGATGCTGTCAGAGTACCGCTATAATATTTTATGTACTGTGTTATCAGTATTTAATAGCTAAAATGCTTACTCTATAGCCAACACTAGTCGCCTAGCCGCCTCAAGGGAGAGATGAATCTAGAACCAATAAAACGTCCAGAACTGCCCAAGTAGAGACTTGATGCTGTCAGAGTACCGCTCTAATATTTTATGTACTGTGTTATCAGTACTTAATAGGTAAAATGCTTACTCTATAGCCCACACTAGTCGCCTAGCCGCCTCAAGGGAGAGACGAGTAGAACCAATAAAACGTCCAGAACTGCCTAAGTAGAGACTTGATGCTGTTAGAGTACCACTCTAATATTTTATGTTTTGTGTTATCAGTATTTAATAGCTAAAATGCTTACTCTATACCCCACACTAGTCGCCTCAAGGGAGAGACGAGTCTAGAACCAATAAAACTTCCAGAACTGCCTAAGTAGAGACTTGATGCTGTCAGAGTACCGCTCTAATATTTTATGTACTGTGTTATCAGTATTTAAAAGCTAAAATGCTTACTCTATAGCCCACACTAGTTGCCTAGCCGCCTCAAGGGAGAGATGAATCTAGAACCAATAAAACTTCCAGAACTGCCTAAGTAGAGACTTGATGCTGTCAGAGTACCGCTCTAATATTTTATGTACTGTGTTATCAGTATTTAATAGCTAAAATGCTTACTCTATAGCCCACACTAGTTGCCTAGCCGCCTCAAGGGAGAGATGAATCTAGAACCAATAAAACTTCCAGAACTGCCCAAGTAGAGACTTGATGCTGTCAGAGTACCGCTCTAATATTTTATGTACTGTGTTATCAGTATTTAATAGCTAAAATGCTTACTCTATAGCCCACACTAGTCGCCTAGCCGCCTCAAGGGAGAGATGAATCTAGAACCAATAAAACTTCCAGAACTGCCCAAGTAGAGACTTGATGCTGTCAGAGTACCGCTCTAATATTTTATGTACTGTGTTATCAGTATTTAATAGCTAAAATGCTTACTCTATAGCCCACACTAGTTGCCTAGCCGCCTCAAGGGAGAGATGAATCTAGAACCAATAAAACTTCCAGAACTGCCCAAGTAGAGACTTGATGCTGTCAGAGTACCGCTCTAATATTTTATGTACTGTGTTATCAGTATTTAATAGCTAAAATGCTTACTCTATAGCCCACACTAGTTGCCTAGCCGCCTCAAGGGAGAGATGAATCTAGAACCAATAAAACTTCCAGAACTGCCCAAGTAGAGACTTGATGCTGTCAGAGTACCGCTCTAATATTTTATGTACTGTGTTATCAGTATTTAATAGCTAAAATGCTTACTCTATAGCCCACACTAGTTGCCTAGCCGCCTCAAGGGAGAGATGAATCTAGAACCAATAAAACTTCCAGAACTGCCCAAGTAGAGACTTGATGCTGTCAGAGTACCGCTCTAATATTTTATGTACTGTGTTATCAGTATTTAATAGCTAAAATGCTTACTCTATAGCCCACACTAGTTGCCTAGCCGCCTCAAGGGAGAGATGAATCTAGAACCAATAAAACTTCCAGAACTGCCCAAGTAGAGACTTGATGCTGTCAGAGTACCGCTCTAATATTTTATGTACTGTGTTATCAGTATTTAATAGCTAAAATGCTTACTCTATAGCCCACACTAGTTGCCTAGCCGCCTCAAGGGAGAGATGAATCTAGAACCAATAAAACTTCCAGAACTGCCCAAGTAGAGACTTGATGCTGTCAGAGTACCGCTCTAATATTTTATGTACTGTGTTATCAGTATTTAATAGCTAAAATGCTTACTCTATAGCCCACACTAGTCGCCTAGCCGCCTCAAGGGAGAGACGAGTCTAGAACCAATAAGACTTCCAGAACTGCCTAAGTAGAGACTTGATGCTGTCAGAGTACCGCTATAATATTTTATGTACTGTGTTATCAGTATTTAATAGCTAAAATGCTTACTCTATAGCCAACACTAGTCGCCTAGCCGCCTCAAGGGAGAGATGAATCTAGAACCAATAAAACGTCCAGAACTGCCCAAGTAGAGACTTGATGCTGTCAGAGTACCGCTCTAATATTTTATGTACTGTGTTATCAGTACTTAATAGGTAAAATGCTTACTCTATAGTCCACACTAGTCGCCTAGCCGCCTCAAGGGAGAGACGAGTAGAACCAATAAAACGTCCAGAACTGCCTAAGTAGAGACTTGATGCTGTTAGAGTACCGCTCTAATATTTTATGTTTTGTGTTATCAGTATTTAATAGCTAAAATGCTTACTCTATACCCCACACTAGTCGCCTCAAGGGAGAGACGAGTCTAGAACCAATAAAACTTCCAGAACTGCCTAAGTAGAGACTTGATGCTGTCAGAGTACCGCTATAATATTTTATGTACTGTGTTATCAGTATTTAATAGCTAAAATGCTTACTCTATAGCCCACACTAGTCGCATAGCCGCCTCAAGGGAGAGACGAGTCTAGAACCAATAAAACTTCCAGAACTGCCTAAGTAGAGACTAAATGCCGTCAGAATACCCCTGTAATTTTTCATGGGCTGTGTTATCAATAATTAATAGGTAAAGGGCTTACTCTAAAACCCACACTAGTCGCCTAGCCGCCTTAAGGGAGAAACAAGTCTAGAACCAATAAAACGTCCAGAACTGCCTAAGTAGAGACTTGATGCTGTCAGAGTACCGCTATAATATTTTATGTAATGTGTATTCAGTATTTAATAGTTAAACGCTTACTCTATACCCCACACTAGTCGCCTAGCCGCCTCAAGGGAGAGACGAGTCTAGAACCAATAAAACGCTCAAAACTGCCCAAGTAGAGACTTGATGCTGTCAGAGTACCGCTCTAATATTTTATGTACTGTGTTATCAGTATTTAATAGCTAAAATGCTTAGTCTATAGCCCACACTAGTCGCCTAGCCGCCGCAAGGGAGAGACGAGTCTAGAACCAATAAAATTTCCAGAACTGCTTAAGTAGAGACTAAATGCCGTCAGAATACCCCTCTAATTTTTCATGGGCTGTGTTATCAATAATTACAGTCAAAATCGTTTATAACGACACCGGCTATTACGTACAACTGGATATAACGAACAAAAAGGTCGGAACCATAAAATGACATACTGGAAAAAGCATTTACATTGCTTTCTACGAACACATCGGTTAGAGCGAACACGTTTCTTGGAACACTGAGTAGTTGAAATATTGGTTACAGCGTACAATTCCGAGTTTTATATTCTGCGAAATGAAAACAAAGGTTTTGTTCGCCTTACCATTTCACCCAACTGTTCCTCAGTTCAGTTGTCTCTTGTCTTCATACACGAAATCATGTCACGGCAACAATTTACAATTGAAGAACAATTTGGTATCGTTTGTCGAGTTGATTCCGGTGATTCCGCGAGTTCGATTGCGCGTGATTTTAAAACGTCACGCTCAACAATTGCTGGAATGCTTAAGCGCCGAGAGAAAATTGTTGCGCAATTTAACAAGTGCGAAAAAGGAAAATGCGTTCGGTCTTCCAATCACGCGGACATTGAAAATGCTTTGCTCGATTGGTTCAAACAACAACGCGCAAACAATATACCCGTGAGTGGGCCCATGCTTCAGGTAAAGGCTGAAGCCTTCGCTAAGCTTTTGAAGAAGGATTCCTTTAAGTGTAATGCTTCCTGGGTTCAACATTTCCGATCTCGCCACAACATTGTTCATGGAAAAATTTCAGGTGAGTCAGCAGTAGTTGATCGATCAATTACAAATGACTGGGTTGAAAATGTGTGGCCTAAACTCAGGGACGGCTACAACGATGAGGACATTTTTAATGCTGATGAAATGGGATTATTTTTTAGACTGACACCTGATCACTCTTTGAAATTTAAAGGAGAGAAATGTTCTGGTGGTAAGTTGTCCAAAGAGCGTGTTACTGTTCTTGTTGCTGCCAACATGTCTGGTTCCATAAAAAGGAAGCTTTTGGTGATCGGAAAAAGCAAAATGCCACGATGTTTTAAAAACGTAAAAAATCTCCCTGTTGATTACGATTTTAATAAAAAAGCCTGGATGACTTCGACTATTTTTGAAAACACGTTGATAAAATGGGACAGCGAACTTTTAAAACAAAACAAACATATTGTTTTAATTGTAGACAATTGCCCAGCCCATCCTCCAGTTGACAGGCTAAAACAAATAAGACTCGTTTTCCTACCTCAGAATTGTACGTCCGTACTGCAATCTATGGACCAAGGCGTTATACGAAGTCTCAAAGTATCCTTTCGAAAAGAATTGGTGTATAAAATCATCGAGAAAAGAGAAAATAATGACCATACGAAAGTTAGTATTCTTGACGCTATTTTAATGGTATCTAAGGCATGGGATTCTGTGCGGAAGGAAACGATCACCAACTGTTTTCGTGTTTCCGGTCTAACTAAGGACCCACAACCAGGAATCACATACGAAGATATTACACCAACACATTTGAAGGATGCCGTTTCCCTTCTCAGCTCTGACTGCTCTGCAGATGACTATGTGCAGGTGGATGACGAAATCATAACTTGCGAAGAACTATCAGATAATGATATCGCACTGAGTCATCAAACGGAAAAAAAAAATACTGATGAGGCTAGCGAAGAATCGGAAGATTTCGGCAAAATCCCTACTGTTGCGGAAGCGTATGCTGCTTGTTCCACCATAAGAGCGTTTATTCAGACTTCCGAAACTTCGCAAAATGTAAAAGAATCCTTATTGGTTGTTTCCACTTCAATCGAGAAAATGTTTTTTACAGAAGTACAAGGAAGGCGTCAAACAAAAATTACAGATTTTTTTGTTTAATTCAAAATGAATACATATGTATGTATGTAAATATTTTTTTTTCTTTCGTTGTTTAAAATAAATTCATAAGTAGTACATATACATACATTATGTACATATTATGTATGTCTACATTTTTAAAGAACAAAGATTTTCACAACTTATTACATTATGACTATTGTTTATTGACTACCTGTACTCATTTCAATACATATTATGTTGTACTTACATACATATGTATATATTGTAGGTATGGATTGTTCAAAATTTTTGCATCATAAATTTATAACGAACTGACTGTCAATAACTAGTGAAATGGCCATTATAGTGTAATGTCGTTTATAACAAACTGTTCGTTATAACCAATAGTACCGCTTAAAGAGAACACTGGCTACAGCGTACAAAATCTGCCGGTCCCTTGAAGTTCGTTATAAACGATTTTGACTGTAATAGGTAAATTGCTTACTCTAAAGCCCACACTAGTCGACGACCAGCCTCAAGGGAATACGAGTCTAGAAGCAATAAAACGTCCAGAACTGCCCAAGTAGAGACTTGATGCTGTCAGTATAATGCTCTAATTTTTTATGGACTCTGTTATCAGTATTTAATAGCTAATGTGCTTACTCTATAGCCCACACTAGTCGCCTAGCCGCCTCAAGGGAGAGACGAGTCTAGAACCAATAAAACGCCCAGAACTGCCCAAGTAGATACTTGATGCTGTCAGAGTACCGCTCTAATATTTTATGTACTGTGTTATCAGTATTTAATAGCTAAAATGCTTACTCTATAGCCCACACTAGTCGCCTAGCCGCCTCAAGGGAGAGACGAGTCTAGAACCAATAAAACTTCCAGAACTGCCTAAGTAGAGACTAAATGCCGTCAGAATACGCCTCTAATTTTTCATGGGCTGTGTTATCAATTATTAATAGGTAAAGGGCGTACTCTAAAACCCACACTAGTCGCCTAGCCGCCTCAAGGGAGAGGCGAGTCTAGAACCAATAAAACGTCCAGAACTGCCTAAGTAGAGACTTGATGCTGTCAGAGTACCGCTATAATATTTTATGTACTGTGTATTCAGTATTTAATAGTTAAACGCTTACTCTATACTCCACACTAGTCGCCTAGCCGCCTCAAGGGAGAGTCGAGTCTAGAACCAATAAAACGCTCAGAACTGCCCAAGTAGAGACTTGATGCTGTCAGAGTACCGCTCTAATATTTTATGTACTGTGTTATCAGTATTTAATAGCTAAAATGCTTACTCTATAGCCCACACTAGTTGCCTAGCCGCCTCAAGGGAGAGATGAATCTAGAACCAATAAAACTTCCAGAACTGCCTAAGTAGAGACTTGATGCTGTCAGAGTACCGCTCTAATATTTTATGTACTGTGTTATCAGTATTTAATAGCTAAAATGCTTACTCTATAGCCCACACTAGTTGCCTAGCCGCCTCAAGGGAGAGATGAATCTAGAACCAATAAAACTTCCAGAACTGCCCAAGTAGAGACTTGATGCTGTCAGAGTACCGCTCTAATATTTTATGTACTGTGTTATCAGTATTTAATAGCTAAAATGCTTACTCTATAGCCCACACTAGTTGCCTAGCCGCCTCAAGGGAGAGATGAATCTAGAACCAATAAAACTTCCAGAACTGCCCAAGTAGAGACTTGATGCTGTCAGAGTACCGCTCTAATATTTTATGTACTGTGTTATCAGTATTTAATAGCTAAAATGCTTACTCTATAGCCCACACTAGTTGCCTAGCCGCCTCAAGGGAGAGATGAATCTAGAACCAATAAAACTTCCAGAACTGCCCAAGTAGAGACTTGATGCTGTCAGAGTACCGCTCTAATATTTTATGTACTGTGTTATCAGTATTTAATAGCTAAAATGCTTACTCTATAGCCCACACTAGTTGCCTAGCCGCCTCAAGGGAGAGATGAATCTAGAACCAATAAAACTTCCAGAACTGCCCAAGTAGAGACTTGATGCTGTCAGAGTACCGCTCTAATATTTTATGTACTGTGTTATCAGTATTTAATAGCTAAAATGCTTACTCTATAGCCCACACTAGTTGCCTAGCCGCCTCAAGGGAGAGATGAATCTAGAACCAATAAAACTTCCAGAACTGCCCAAGTAGAGACTTGATGCTGTCAGAGTACCGCTCTAATATTTTATGTACTGTGTTATCAGTATTTAATAGCTAAAATGCTTACTCTATAGCCCACACTAGTTGCCTAGCCGCCTCAAGGGAGAGATGAATCTAGAACCAATAAAACTTCCAGAACTGCCCAAGTAGAGACTTGATGCTGTCAGAGTACCGGTCTAATATTTTATGTACTGTGTTATCAGTATTTATTAGCTAAAATGCTTCTCTATAGCCCACACTAGTCGCCTAGCCGCCTCAAGGGAGAGACGAGTCTAGAACCAATAAAACTTCCAGAACAGCCTAAGTAGAGACTTGATGCTGTCAGAGTACCGCTCTAATATTTTATGTACTGTGTTATCAGTATTTAATAGCTAAAATGCTTACTCTATAGCACACACTAGTGGCCTAGCCGCCTCAAGGGAGAGACGAGTCTAGAACCAATAAAACTTCCAGAACTGTCTAAGTAGAGACTTGATGCTGTCAGAGTACCGCTCTAATATTTTATGTACTGTGTTATCAGTATTTAATAGCTAAAATGCTTACTCTATAGCCTACACTAGTCGCCTAGCCGCCTCTAGGGAGAAACGAGTCTAGAACCAATAAAACTTCCAGAACTGCCTAAGTAGAGACTAAATGCCGTCAGAATACCCATCTAATATTTTATGTACTGTGTTATCAGTATTTAATAGCTAAAATGCTTTCTCTTTAGCCCACACTAGTCGCCTAGCCGCCTCAAGGGAGAGACGAGTTTAGAACCAATAAAACGTCCAGAACTGCCTAAGTAGAGACTTGATGCTGTCAGAGTACCGCTCTAATATTTTATGTACTGTGTTATCAGTATTTAATAGCTAAAATGCTTACTCTATAGCCCACGCTAGTCGCCTAGCCGCCTCAAGGGAGAGACGAGTCTAGAACCAATAAAACTTCCAGAACTGCCTAAGTAGAGACTAAATGCCGTCAGAATACGCCTCTAATTTTTCATGGGCTGTGTTATCAATTATTAATAGGTAAAGGGCGTACTCTAAAACCCACACTAGTCGCCTAGCCGCCTCAAGGGAGAGGCGAGTCTAGAACCAATAAAACGTCCAGAACTGCCTAAGTAGAGACTTGATGCTGTCAGAGTACCGCTATAATATTTTATGTACTGTGTATTCAGTATTTAATAGTTAAACGCTTACTCTATACTCCACACTAGTCGCCTAGCCGCCTCAAGGGAGAGTCGAGTCTAGAACCAATAAAACGCTCAGAACTGCCCAAGTAGAGACTTGATGCTGTCAGAGTACCGCTCTAATATTTTATGTACTGTGTTATCAGTATTTAATAGCTAAAATGCTTACTCTATAGCCCACACTAGTCGCCTAGCCGCCTCAAGGGAGAGACGAGTCTAGAACCAATAAAACGTCCAGAACTGCCCAAGTAGAGACTTGGTGCTGTCAGAGTACCGCTCTAATATTTTATGTACTGTGTTATCAGTATTTAATAGCTAAAATGCTTACTCTATAGCCCACACTAGTCGCCTAGCCGCCTCAAGGGAGAGACGAGTCTAGAACCAATAAAACTTCCAGAACTGCCTAAGTAGATACTAAATACCGTCAGAATACCCCTCTAATTTTCCATGGGCTGTGTTATCAATAATTAATAGGTAAAATGCTTAGTCTATAGCCCACACTAGTCGCCTAGCCGCCTCAAGGGAGAGACGAGTCTAGAACCAATAAAACGTCCAGAACTGCTAAAGTAGAGACTTGATGCTGTCAGAGTACCGCTCTAATATTTTATGTACTGTGTTATCAGTATTTAATAGCTAAAATGCTTACTCTATAGCCCACACTAGTCGCCTAGCCGCCTCAAGGGAGGGACGAGTCTAGAACCAATAAAACTTCCAGAACAGCCCAAGTAGAGACTTGATGCTGTTAGAGTACCGCTCTAATATTTTATGTACTGTGTTATCAGTATTTAATAGCTAAAATGCTTACTCTATAGCCCACACTAGTCGCCTAGCCGCCTCAAGGGAGAGACGAGTCTAGAACCAATAAAACGTCCAGAACTGCCTAAGTAGAGACTTGATGTTGTCAGAGTACCGCTATAATATTTTATGTACTGTGTTATCAGTATGTAAGAGCTAAACGGCTTTTTCTAAAGGCCACACTAGTCGGCTAACTTCCAGAAATGAGCAGGTAGAGACTTTTTACCCTGTGAGTCAGAATACCCTTCTAATGTTTGGACTGTGTTATCAGTATGTAAGAACTAAAGCGCTTAATCTAAATCTCACGCTAGTCGCCACCCAGCTCATAGGAAGAGATGAGCTTAGAACCAATAAAACATCCAGAACTGCAAAGGTAGAGACTGGATGCAATCAGATTATCACTATTTTTTATATGGACTGTGTTATCAGCATGTGAGAGCTAAAGGACTTACTCTAAAGCCCACACTAGTCGTCGAATCGCTTCAATTGAGAGACGAATCTAGAAGCAATAAAACGTCCAGAACTGCCAAGTAGAGTCTTGATACCGTCGAAGTAAACTTCTAAATATTGATGGACTGTGTTATCAGTATGTAAGAAATAAAGCGCCTAATATGAAGGTCACGCGGTTCGCCACTTGCTTCAAAGGAATAGATGAGCCTAGAACCAAAAAACCTTCTATGACTGCAGAAGTAGAGACTTGGTGCTGTCTGAGTACTGCTCTAATATTTTGTGGACGGTGTTATAATAATGTAAGAGCTAAAGAACTTACCCTAAATCCCACACTAGTCGCCGACCCGCCTCAAGGGAGAGACGAGTCTGGAACCAATAAAACGTCCAGAACTGCCCAAGTAGAGACTTGATGTTGTCGGAATACCCCTATAATTTTCTATGGACTGTTAATCAGTATGTAAGTGCTTAAGGACTTACTCTAAAGCCCACACTAGTCGTCGATCCTCTTCAAGAAAGGGACGAGTCAAGAACCAATAAACATCCAGAACTGCCCAAGTAGAGACTTAGTTCTGTCTGAGTACCGCTTTAATATTTTGTGGACGGTGTTATCATAATGTAAGAGCTACCCTCAAGCCCACAATAAACGCCGAGCCGCCTAAAGTGAGAAACGAGTCTAGAACCAATAAGACTTGATGTTGTTAGAATACCGCTATACTTTTTTATGGACTGTGTTTTCAGTATGTAAAAGCTAAATGGCTTACCCTAAAGCCCACACTAGTCCCTAAAACTCTTGAAAGGAGAGGTGAGTCTAGAAACAATAAAACGTGCAGAACTGTCAAGGTAGAGACTAAAAGCTGTCAGAATACAGCTCTAATTGTTTATGGTTTATGTTATCAGTATGTAAGAGCTAAATAGCTTCCTCTAAAGTCCACACTAGTCGCCGACCCGCCTCAAGGGAGAGACTTGATGCTGTCAGAATACCCCTCTAATTTTCTATGGACTGTTAATCAGTATGTAAGAGCTAAATGGGTTACTCTAAAGTCCACACTAGTCCCCGAGCCGCCTCAAGGGTGAGACGAGTCTAGAATCAATAAAACGTCCAGAACTGCCAAAGTAGAGACTTTATGCTGTCAGATTATTGCTCCAAATAATTATCGACTGTTTTACCAAAATGTAAGAAATTAATTTAAAGCTCACGCTGGTCTCCACCCGCTTCAAATTAAGAGACGAGCCTAGAACCAATAAAACGTCCAGAACTGCAAAGGTAGAGACTTTTTGCTGTCTGAATACCGCTATAATTTTTTATGCACTGTGTTTTCAGTATGTAAAAGCTAAATGGCTTCCTCTAAAGCCCACACTAGTCGCCGATCCGCCTCAAAGGAGAGACGAGTCTAGAAACAATAAAACGTTCAGAACTGCCCAAGTAGAGACTATATACCGTCAGAATACCCCGTCTGATTTTGTATGAACTGTGTTTTCAGTATTTAAGAACTAAAGCGCTTATTATAAAGGCCACACTAGTCGCCGACCCGCCTCAAAGGAGATAAGTGTTCTAGAACCAATAAAACCTCCAGAACTGCCCAGAGTATGTTTACCTCAGCGTCAAGTCAACAACTATTTGTGTGCTCAGAATGTGTAATGAATCATTATTTTTATTGTTAGATTCTTCGGTATTTGTTTAACAATATATAATCTCATGACTTGGAGCAAATACATTCCACAACAGTGGAGGAAAGTTGAGATAATTCCAATCCTGAAAAAGGGGAAACCAGCTGGAGACACAAGTAGTTACCTACCAATTACACTCACTAGCGCCACATGCAAAGTAGCAGAATGGATGGTTGCAACCCGCCTGAACCAATTCTTCGAATTACATAATGTAATAGAATATGTACAAGCGGGATTTAGGACAAAGCGAAGCACAATGGACCATGTTGTTTATCTCTCCCAATGCATAAAAGATGGCTACCATCATAAAATGTCTTCTTTGGCGGTCCTGGTGGACTTGAAAAATGCATTCGACACAGTATGGAGACAAATGCTATTACACAAACTATCTCAGAGTGGACTGACTGGCATCCTATTTGCATGGATTAGGTCATTTCTTTTCCAGAGACTAATCAGAACACGTTTTGCAGGTGCTACTTCCAAATATCGTCTTCAGCAGCAGGGCTTAGCACAGGGAGCAGTCCTAAGTTGTAGTCTTTTTAACCTGATGATCAACGACATCCTTCAGGCTGTAAAGAGTGTCCCGGAGGTGGAAACCCTACTGTATGCCGATGATTTAATTATGTGGGCTACCAGTAGCAACAACAAGTCTCTGGAAAATACTCTTAACGCCGCCCTATCAAAACTTGAACAATGGGCAAATGAAAATGCAATGGCAGTTAATCATTCGAAGACTACATTCCAGCTCTTCTCAAGCGCCAACATTTAATCTTAAAATACAAAGATAACGTACTTGAAGAACACAACATCTCTAAATACTTGGGAGTCTCAATAGACAGAAAACTAACTTGGAAACCGCATATAGAATACTGTACCCAAAGAGCTATAAAGAGATCAAAAATATTAAAACGACTTACCGCCACTACTTGGGGTGCAAACCAAGATGTCCTTGTTGCAGCTTATAAAAGTTATGTCAGGCCGATCCTCGAATATGGAGCTGAGGCAACTATTACAGCATCAAGTGCAAATTCGCGCAAATTATAGATCCCTCAGTACATTGCCTTTCGAGTTATAACAAGGGCCCCAAAATCTACCCCTGTTGCTGCAATGGAGGCCTAAACCCAAATCGAACCTAAGTAGAGTTGGCGATTGTTGAGATGGGCCACTTGAGTCGTGGGAAAACCCAGCCTTCAGGCGGTCATTAGCTTACGTCATTAACCCTTTCATTTAACTCTTCCATTTAACCCTTTCTTTTTTAACCCTTTTCCTTAACACTTTCACCTAACCCCTTTTCTCTTAACTCTTAACCCTTCAACACTTATCTGGTGCCGTCGTTTCTGAAAAAAATCGTTTTACCTGAGCCGTATTCGAACCCCGTATGTTTGTGTTCAGAGCCATCGACGCTAACTTGTCCAAACAACAGAGACGCTTTTATTTGTGCTATATGACCAAACAACTATTGTCGTTAGTCTTCTTGCATGATAGTTTGGAGGTCATTGGTCTCAATCCTTTCTCAAGGGTTGAAAGGGTTTGAAAGGGTTAAATGAAAGGGTTGAAAGGGTTAAATGAAAGGGTTTTAACGAAAGGGTTGAGAGGGTTAAATGAAAGGGTTGAAAGGGTTAAATGAAAGGGTTGGGCGGGTTAAATGAAAGGGTTGAGATAGGTTATTTCAATTGACCTGATGATGTCAAAAATAGTCGTATCTTGTGTGTACTGTCTTGAGGAAATAATGCCCGTGTTAGGTTATTGGTCCAAATTGACCTGATGTTGTCAAAAATCGTCGTATTCGTACCTTGTGTGCCCTGTCTTGAGAAAATAATGTCTTTAGGCGTGATGTAATCAACATGCTAGTACTGTATGAACTTGTTTACTTCCAAGCTTAATTATTTTTGATTTGGTTTCGTTAATTCTTTATTATTTATAATTCTTATAAATCAAATGAATTTAAATAGAATATTGTAGATTTTTTATTATTTTATTTATTTTTCTAAAACACATAATAGACGTTTGGCTCGTTATATGAAATATATTCTCGTTTAAAAGACAGTAAGCTATATACTGTGTATAAACACTGATATTTCAACACGAAAATATAAATGAAATTATTTGCAAGTAAAACACATAATACAGGAGTATGTTACAATAATATCTAAGTATAAATTAAATGGTCAATAAGTTTTATTCATTCAATTACAATATATAGTATTATATTTTTTTAATTAAAGAAATTGAACTTTATAAATAGAATATAAGAAAAGTCAATTATTTACAAAATACGTGATTCTGAACTTTTGTTGATACGAAACTTTACGAAAGTATTATCAGCTGAAAAATATATTACATGTTATATGTTCATATTCTTAGTGTAAAAGAAATATTTTATATTGATTGTTGTTTATAAAGAAAATTAGTATTAAATAATTCTTATGGCCTTTTCGAACAATTTGCATGAAATAATGTTTTTTCAATTATGTGATAAAAAAGGTGTTGACAATTTAAGAGTATTTCTTAGCTAGTAGCAATTTATCAAGCAATAATTTTAAACTAATAAATAAAATAATGCTTTGTATTTTCAAAGTATTTTCATTTACATTAATTTTGTCAGTTTAAATTCTAAAGTTAACAGGTTTTCATTGAAAAATATATAGTCTACATAGGTTAAACACAATATTAGAAATTTCTAATGTTGCATATTGACAATATAAAATCAATCTGTAACAAATGTTTAAACTTATATAAAATATGTTTATAAGCTGCATTAATTAGTTGCTATTTGTTGTTTCATGCTAAGTCAATGAAAGGGTTGAGGAAGGGTTGGTGATCTATACGGAGGCCACCATTCCTTAACCAAATTGACCTGATGATGTCAAAAAAAAAGTCGTATTTGTACCTTGTGTGCCCAATGCTTCCTGTCTTTATGCGTGATGTGTGCTAGGTTATTGGTCTCAACCTGTTTCGTACCCTGAATAAATGTTTGTACTAAGTCAATTAGTTTCGATGCTGTTAATTTCGGTAATGGATGGAAGTATAAGAATAAATACTTTTTTAATTTTAAATTTATTTATTTTTCTAAACACATAATACAGAATGTTCAATTTAGTAAATCAGATTATTTCACTTGATCCAAAACCTTTTTAATTTCTCTCTGTTACATTTAAACGTTACAATCAACGTAATAGAGAACTTTCACAGAATTAAGAATTGTATACAACAGCTTCTTTACAATTTAAGATATTATAACAAATAATTATATAATACTCTAAAGTTTTTACTTTCTGCACATTAACTTCGAAGGTTTATTAATTCAGTTATATATTATATATTTATTTATATTAAATTGATACAAATAACTCAACACATTACGTGAATCAAATTTACGATATTATTTTTAAAATGAAAGAAAGTACATTTTATTTATTTCAATGAAATGAGGAGAAAAATAAAAATTTTAAATAATATAACAAATAAATATAATAAACTTCAGTTTTCACTTTATTCTTCACTTCTTTTTTTTACAAAATTATACCTTTAGGCATGATGTATGTTAAAAATTATATCAATAATCTTAACCATTTCATCAACTCTTTCTTAACGTTTTCCTTAACCCTTTCTTTACAAAATCAACAGACATGTTAGTACTGTATGAACTTGTTTACTTCCTGACATTAGCTTAATAGCTTTTGTTGACAAAATCATGCCTTTAGGCGTGAAGTGTGTTAAAACTGTTAGGTCATTAAAATTAACCTCTTCTTCAACCCTTTTTAATCAAATTAACCTGATGACGAAATATCGTCGTATTCGTACCTTCCGGTTATTGGTCTTAACCCCTTGCTCAATATAATTAACCTGATGATGTCAAAAATCATCGAACCAGTGTTCTTCCAATCGTTTGTTTAATTGCTCGGATCGTCTTTGTCAACAAAATTATTAATAAATGAGCACAAGGTTATCTTATTACAATTTTTTTGCGTAACGGTGAGGTCAACTAAATACACACTTAGCGAAAGATCAGGTCATGGTTGCACAAAATAATAGTATAGCAAGACAAGCATCGAGAATAACATTGCATAAAATTAATATCTATCAGTAACAGTATAACAAATATTGATGAACGTTTTATAACTAAAGTTAAATTCAAAATGCTTGTGTGTAACCGTGAGTACCTCTACGTGTGTTTATTCTGATTTAGGGCTGTGAAAAAATGTGAGGTACTTGTTTACATATTTAGAGTTCTTACTGTTTTAGTATTCTGTTCTGACAATAGAACGCTGTTTACAAATTGAGGGTATGGAAAGAACAGGCCTTGAAGGGATACTTTTCGAGGAAAAGTTTTAAGTATAGAACTATAGCCTTGAATCTACATTTAGTAAATATGTTTTCACAATCGTTATGGAAACTTAATAATGTTGAAGCAGACATTGTTTTGCTAGATTTGCTTTCATTAGTGCTCTAACTATCTCACAGGTAAGTTTTAATTTATTATTTAATTTGAAATAATGTCTGTCTAAACTATGGCCTAATATTTAAGGATAGGTAAAATCATATTTTATTTTGTTATATACCACAAGACATGGATGTACAAAAGATTTCAAGTTTAGTCTATAACAGGTCATATTAATTTTTTTTTTGTAAGAGTTTTAAAAACTTGTAGCTCACGTGAAGGGATTCAGCAAAATATTTTTTTAATGAGAATCCATTTCTATTTCATTCTGAAATTATGCATACATCATTTCAGACACTGTTTGGCCTAAAAGTTTAAATGACCTTTCTCTTTAATTTAGATTGTCACACAAGATGACAATATTATATTTTCTATAATCAAATAAATTTTATTTAGAACTAGGCCTTTAAAAAGATTTGTTTGCAGCATATGTTAACTATGTGGTTAGTTTAGAACACCTGCAATCAAAATCACTGTCACCTAGATGTACAGTGCTTCTCAGAGATGAATCTAGACATGCTTAGCGCATGTTTTGTCATATTTAAATTTTTGACAAGTTGATATTTTACTAAATTCAAATATCCAATTGTAAATTGTTTTGTTGCATGGAATGATAGTGAACATGGAATGAATGCTGCTATATTTCTATTGATGTTCTACCATAAACCAAACTAAAATGTAATGTTCACTAGATTAAGCCATAGGTCAAAACTTATTGATATCAACTGTTCACTTCATTTTACAATGTATGTTTATATTATTACTGTTATGATTTGAATTGGCGAACACAGTTGGTTTTTCACCAGGGGAAAAATATATTCTTCTTATGGAAAAGAGTATAAAAAGTCAGTTCCGAAACTTATAATCTATTTACCATTTTAAAATGACATGAAATAAGTTCTTACAGGTCATCCTATACCTTTAACAGAGGATTCCTGCCTTAGTTGTAGCCATGTTCGTGTTATTCTTCTTATGCAAAAGAGTTTACAAATTTACTTTTAATATCAAAATACCATATTTGTAAAAATACTAATAATTGTATTCTTTCTATTAGAATGCATAATTATAATAATTGAACTTTATTAATAGAATATTAGAAAATTATATTATTTACAAACTACGTTATTCTGAGCTTTCACAGAATTATTATATGTAGAAAACAATTTCTTTTCAAATTAAGAAAATATAACAATTAAATTTTATAAACTTCCGTTTTTACTTTTAAGACATTGTCTCCAAAGCTTTAGTAATCCAATTACATCTAAGTATTATTACAATACATTATATTTATTTTTAAATGAAGAAATTATTACAAAAAAAAAATCTATTACACAATACGTGAAACTAGTTTGTAACAATATTATTTTTAATTAAAGTTCATTACATTTTCAAAATACTAGTTTTTTTTCAATGAAATAAATAAAAACTTGTTAAATTTGTGTGCTGTTCAACTTTGTATAAGTAATATCAAAAAGAAAATTACATAAATACATTTAAAAAGTACAGTTTTTTCTTTTCCTAATCTGGAAAAGTTAAAATACATAGTGAAACCGAAAACTTGAGATTCAATTTCTTCTTTCATGTATTTGGATGAGTACTATTTTATTGAAATGTCTGTATATCTTGTTTTGAGTAGGGAAAAGTATGTTAAAAAATATCGTATGAATGGAACTAGGTTTCTTCAAAATTCAATTCATCCCCAAATAATGTAAATGAAATTGACTGGATAGACAATGATTTAATGATATAATTGATTCAATGAAAAGTACAAGAGCAAGGGTTCCACTTGGACGATGATGCGTAAGACCAGGAATTTTCAATAATACCGAAGAGGAATGCCGTGCGAGAAGAGAATAGTGGTTATAAAAAATTCAATTCTCTTTGTTTACCATGTTCGATTGTAGTAGCAAAAGTAAATGTTAACAAATATTGCGAATATTCTGCATTAAGACTAAACCGATTAAACAGACAGTTAATGACTATTGCTGAAGCACAGATATCAGACACAAACTTGGGAATAAAAGAATTACACAAAAATTTCTCAGTGATTATAAAATTGCAGTATATTAATACGAAAAGAGGGAAGTATTATTTTTGTTTTTGAATGATAAAACGAAGCTTGTTAATACTTCATGAGGGTCATTTTTATGTTATTACAAGTTTAACTAGTGCATTTGCATGTAATTACTATTGTGAATCATGTCACACTCCTTTTGACCATCGTACGAAACACACATGTTTGGTTACATAATACTTGTGTAAAAGATCTTCTCCATGCATTTTGAAAGACAATGGTATACAATATAACGAATGTAATAGACAATTTAAAAACAGAGATTGTTTTAAATATCATCTCAACGATATTCGTAATGCTTTAAAAATTTCAATCATAAGAAATATGATATTTCCTTCAGAGATTTTATTTTTTCAAATTAGTTAAATTTTCAAAATGTGACCGTCTACTCCCATATCCATTATATTTGAGCAAGGCATCTTTTTGACTCACCCCCATATAGAACATAGATTATATTTTTTCAAAATAGTTAAATTTTCAAAATGTGACCGTCTACTCACATACCCATTACTTTTGAGCAAGGTATCTATTTGCCTCACCCCCCAAATAGAACATAGATTTTCTTTTTTCAAATTAGTTTAATTTTCAAAATGTGACCGTCTACTCACATACGCATTACTTTTGAGCAAGGCATCTATTTGACTCACCCCCAAATAGAACATAGATTTTCTTTTTTCAAATTACTTTAATTTTCAAAATGTGACCGTCTACACACATACCCATTACTTTTGAGTAAGGCATCTATTTGACACCCCCATATAGAACATCGATTTTATTTTTTCAAATTAGTTTAATTTTCAAATGTGACCGTCTACTGACATATCCATTACTTTTGAGTAAGGCATCTATTTGACTCACCCCCATATAGAACATAGATTTTATTTTTTCAAATTAGTTTTATTTTCAAAATGTGACCGTCTACTCACATATCCATTACTTATGAGGAAGCCATCTATTTGACTCACTTCCATATAGAACATAGATTTTATTTTTTCAGATTAGTTTAATTTTCAAAATGTAACCGTCTACTCACATACCCATTACTTTTGAGCACGGCATCTATTTGACTCACCCCCATATAGAACATAGATTTTATTTTTTCAAATTAGTTTAATTTCAAAATGTGACCGTCTACTCCCATATGCATTAGGATAACGTCATCATCATCATTGCCATCATCATACTCAACAACTCTATTTAGTAAACTGAGGTGACTTTATTGTTTTTTAGTATTCAATCACCAACCGTTCTACGACTTCAACATACCTTTATAATGTATTTAATTGTTAAAGCGATACTTACAGAGTGAAAATAGTGAGCCTTTGCAATATAGTCTGTTTTAAAAATTGATGCCTGTACCTGCTCTTGTAGCACTTTTGGATATAAGTTTAGAGAACCCTGAAACAATGTCACGAGTGATTTAACTCACAAACATATTAAATATAGCTTCATTCTATTAACAAATTGATCATTTAGAGTAAGACATCTATTTGACACACCCTCATATAACCCAGACTTTATTTTTTCAAATTTTTTGAGTTTCAAAAATGTGACCGTCTACTCACATATCCATTACTTTTGAGTAAGGCATCTATTTGACTCACCCCCAATATAGAACATAGATTTTATTTTATCAAATTAGTTTAATTTTCAAAATGTGTCCGTCTACTCCCATATCCATTACTTTTGAGGAACCCATCTATTTGCCTCACCCCCATATAGAACATAGATTTTATTTTTTCAAATTAGTTTAATTTTCAAAATGTAATTGTCTACTCACATATCCATTAGGATAACGTCATCATCATCATACTCAACAACTATTTTTAGTGAACTGAGGTGACTTTATTGTTTTTAGTATTCAATAACCAACCGTTCTACGACTTCAAAATACCTTTATAATGTATTTAATTGTTAAAGCGATACTTAGAGATTGAAAATAGTGAGCCTTTGCAATATAGTCTGTTTTAAAAATAGATGCCTGTACCTGCTATTGTAACACTTTTGGATATAAGTTTAGAGAACCCTGAAACAATGTCACGAGTGATTTAACTCACAAACATATTAAATATAGCTTCATTCTATTAACAAATTGATCATTTAGAGTAAGACATCTATTTGACACACCCTCATATAACCCAGACTTTATTTTTTCAAATTATTTGAGTTTTCAAAATGTGACCGTCTACTCACATATCCATTACTTTTGAGTAAGACATCTATTTGACTCAACCCATATAGAACAAAGATTATATTTTTTCAAATTAGTTAAATTTTCAAAATGTGACCGTCTACTCACATACCCATTACTTTTGAGCAATCCATCTATTTGACTCAAGCCCATATAGAACAAAGATTATATTTTTTCAAATTAGTTAAATTTTTAAAATGTGACCGTCTACTCACATACCCATTACTTTTGAGCAATCCATCTATTTGACTCAAGCCCATATAGAACATAGACTTTATTTTTTCAAAAATAGTTAAATTTTCAAAATGTGTCCGTCTACACACATATTCATTACTTTTGAGTAAGGCATCTATTTGACTCAAATCCATATAAAACATAGATTATATTAATCTGAGACTATTCAGAGCTCTGTACAAACTATCACGTGACATGATTTTGTCAAGAAAGAAGACTCACAATACGCCCATGATTTTGTTAAGAAAGTGTTTAGGGAAAAAGGGTTGAGGAAAGGTATTTAATATAACTTTTAAAAGAAGTATTTAAATCATTTTAAATATTTAGTGTTGTAAATACAAATTATTATTATTTTTTTTAATTCACCTACTAATCATTAAGCGTTATCAAAGACATATTATCATTATTGCTATCAAGTTAACAAATAGTCATTGCCACAGGTAGCTTCAGTAATCCAATATTTTTGTGTATTATTACAATACATAATATTTATTTTTAATTAAAGAAATTAATACAATTAATTCTGTTACACACTAGTTTATAACAATATTATTTTTAATTAAAGTTCATTACATTTTAAAAATACTATTGTTTTCAATGAAAGAAAAAAAATATTATTAAATTGTTATGCTCTTCAAACTTTGTATAAGTAATATCAAAACAAATATTACATAATTACATTTAAAAAGTACAGTTTATTTTTCAAAAGACTATGCAAATCATTTAATTAATAAATATTTTCATGTTAAAGTACCAAAGTATTTATAAACTGTATGTTTTGTATATGCAATATCAAAATACTATATTTGTAAAAAATACTATAGAATTGATTTCTACTATAGTTGATGAATAAAAATACTCACTGTATTAGTATTCAGAAAAAGATCATCTACGTTCTTCGAAGAAATTCAAACATTTCTCTTCACCCTTAGTTCCAATTCAACTGTTTGTTCTTTTATAGATTTAACAACAAGTTTTTTTCCTATAATAGCTTCTATATCTTGGTCACTTGAAAATAAAGTAGTGTTACGTTTTGGTAGATAGGCATAAACGGTTTCTCCCTTATTGATAAATTTTGCTAATAATGCACGACCGTATTTCGTTCCTACTATTCTTGCTTCTTTAGTTACGTATGGGTTCCCTACCGTAAATGTTTGAATAGAAACTGTGTCTACACTCGTTGACGAATTAAATTTTTCAATAAGATTTGATATGCTTATGCTATCTTCTTCAGCTCGACACAAACTGAATAAATATTTCTCTGTTTGTTAAATTTAAACATTCTAGTTGAAATTAATTTGTTTTCATTTCAAATTTCCCAAGGATATAAATTTATTTTTCTCTTTCAAACTTTCCTAATGTGTTTTAAATGTAATATTAATTGCTTTTTTAAAATTGTCTACTTGTTTATTAGCAATTTCTCAAAATTTCCAAAGTTGTTTTTCAAGGTTGAGATGGGTCACTTGAGTCGTTGGAAAAAAAGCCTTCAGACGGGCATTAGCTTACGTCATTAACCCTTTTATTTAATCCGTTCATTTAACTCTTTCATTTAACCCTTTCAACCCTTTTCCTTAACCCTTTCACCCCTTTTCGTCTTAACCCTTTCCCTTAACCCCTTCAACTCTTATCTGGTGCCGTCGTTTCTGAAAAAAATCGTTTTACCTGAGCCGTCCAGATTTTAAAAATGTAATGAACTTTAATTAAAAATAATATTGTTATAAACTAGTTCTACGTAGTGTGTAACAGAATTAATTGTATTAATTTCTTTAATTAAAAATAAATATTATGTATTGTAATAATACACAAAAATATTAGATTACTGAAGCTACCTGTGGCAATGACTATTTGTTAACTTGATAGCAATAATGATAATATGTCTTTGATAACGCTTAATGATTAGTAGGTGAATTAAAAAAAAAAAATAATAATTTGTACATATATTTACAACACTAAATACAGTATTTAAAATGATTTAAATACTTCTTTTAAAAGTTATATTAAATACCTTTCCTCAACCCTTTTTCCCTAAACACTTTCTTAACAAAATCATGGGCGTATTGTGAGTCTTCTTTCTTGACAAAATCATGTCACGTGATAGTTTGTACAGAGCTCTGAATAGTCTCAGATTAATATAATCTATGTTCTATATGGATTTGAGTCAAATAGATGCCTTACTCAAAAGTAATGAATATGTGTGTAGACGGACACATTTTGAAAATTTAACTATTTTTGAAAAAATAAAGTCTATGTTCTATATGGGCTTGAGTCAAATAGATGGATTGCTCAAAAGTAATGGGTATGTGAGTAGACGGTCACATTTTAAAAATTTAACTGATTTGAAAAAATATAATCTTTGTTCTATATGGGCTGAGTCAAATAGATGTCTTACTCAAAAGTAATGGATATGTGAGTAGACGGTCACATTTTGAAAACTCAAATAATTTGAAAAAATAAAGTCTGGGTTATATGAGGGTGTGTTAAATAGATGTCTTACTCTAAATGATCAATTTGTTAATAGAATGAAGCTATATTTAATATGTTTGTGAGTTAAATCACTCATGACATTGTTTCAGGGCTCTCTAAACTTATATCCAAAAGTGTTACAATAGCAGGTACAGGCATCTATTTTTAAAACAGACTATATTGCAAAGGCTCACTATTTTCAATCTCTAAGTATCGCTTTAACAATTAAATACATTATAAAGGTATTTTGAAGTCGTAGAACGGTTGGTGATTGAATACTAAAAAACAATAAAGTCACCTCAGTTTAATAAATAGAGTTGTTTAGTATGATGATGGCAATGATGATGATGACGTTGTCCTAATGTATATGGGAGTAGACGGTCACATTTTTAAATTAAACTAATTTGAAAAAATAAAATCTATGTTCTATATGGGGCTGAGTCAAATAGATGCCGTGCTCAAAAGTAATGGGTATGTGAGTAGACGGTCACATTTTGAAAATTAAACTAATCTGAAATAATAAAATCTATGTTCTATATGGGAGTGAGTCAAATAGATGGCTTCCTCAAAAGTAATGGATATGGGAGTAGACGGTCACATTTTGAAAATTAAACTAATTTGAAAAAATAAAATCTATGTTCTATATGGGGGTGAGTGAAATAGATGCCTTACTCAAAAGTAATGGATATGGGAGTAGACGGTCACATTTTGAAAATTAAACTAATTTGAAAAAATAAAATCGATGTTCTATATGGGGGTGAGTCAAATAGATGCCTTACTCAAAAGTAATGGGTATGTGTGTAGACGGTCACATTTTGAAAATAAAACTAATTTGAAAAAATAAAATCTATGTTCTATTTGGGGGTGAGTCAAATAGATGCCTTGCTCAAAAGTAATGGGTATGTGAGTAGACGGTCACATTTTTGAAACTCAAATAATTTGAAAAAATAAAGTCTGGGTTATATGAGGGTGTGTCAAATAGATGTCTTACTCTAAATGATCAATTTGTTAATAGAATGAAGCTATATTTAATATGTTTGTGAGTTAAATCACTCGTGACATTGTTTCAGGGTTCTCTAAACTTATATCCAAAAGTGCTACAAGAGCAGGTACAGGCATCAATTTTTAAAACAGACAATATTGCAAAGGCTCACTATTTTCACTCTGTAAGTATCGCTTTAACAATTAAATACATTATAAAGGCATGTTGAAGTCGTAGAACGGTTGGTGATTGAATACTAAAAAACAATAAAGTCACCTCAGTTTACTAAATAGAGTTGTTGAGTATGATGATGGCAATGATGATGATGACGTTATCCTAATGTATATGGGAGTAGACGGTCACATTTTGAAATTAAAATAATTTGAAAAAATAAAATCTATGTTCTATATGGGGGTGAGTCAAATAGATGCCTTGCTCAAAAGTAATGGGTATGTGAGTAGACGGTCACATTTTGAAAATTAAACTAATTTGAAAAAAATAAAATCTATGTTCTATATGGGGGTGAGTCAAATAGATGCCTTACTCAAAAGTAATGGATATGGGAGTAGACGGTCACATTTTGAAAATTAAACTAATTTGAAAAAATAAAATCGATGTTCTATATGGGGGTGAGTCAAATAGATGCCTTACTCAAAAGTAATGGATATGGGAGTAGACGGTCACATTTTGAAAATTAAACTAATTTGAAAAAATAAAATCGATGTTCTATATGGGAGTGTGTCAAATAGATGGCTTCCTCAAAAGTAATGTATATGTGAGTAGACGGTCACATTTTGAAAATAAAACTATTTGAAAAAATAAAATCTATGTTCTATATGGGGGTGAGTCAAATAGATGCCTTACTCAAAAGTAATGGGTATGTGTGTAGACGGTCACATTTTTGAAACTCAAAAAATTTGAAAAAATAAAGTCTGGGTTATATGAGGGTGTGTCAAATAGATGTCTTACTCTAAATGATCAATTTGTTAATAGAATGAAGCTATATTTAATATGTTTGTGAGTTAAATCACTCGTGACATTGTTTCAGGGTTCTCTAAACTTATATCCAAAAGTGCTACAAGAGCAGGTACAGGCATCAATTTTTAAAACAGACTATATTGCAAAGGCTCACTATTTTCACTCTGTAAGTATCGCTTTAACAATTAAATACATTATAAAGGTATGTTGAAGTCGTAGAACTGTTGGTGATTGAATACTAAAAAACAATAAAGTCACCTCAGTTTACTAAATAGAGTTGTTGAGTATGATGATGGCAATGATGATGATGACGTTATCCTAATGTATATGGGAGTAGACGGTCACATTTTGAAATTAAACTAATTTGAAAAAATAAAATCTATGTTCTATATGGGGGTGAGTCAAATAAATGCCGTGCTCAAAAGTAATGGGTATGTGAGTAGACGGTCACATTTTGAAAATTAAACTAATTTGAAAAAATAAAATCTATGTTCTATATGGGGGTGAGTCAAATAGATGCCTTACTCAAAAGTAATGGATATGGGAGTAGACGGTCACATTTTGAAAATTAAACTAATTTGAAAAACTAAAATCGATGTTCTATATGGGGGTGAGTCAAATAGATGCCTTACTCAAAAGTAATGGATATGGGAGTAGACGGTCACATTTGAAAATTAAACTAATTTGAAAAAATAAAATCGATGTTCTATATGGGGGTGAGTCAAATAGATGCCTTACTCAAAAGTAATGGGTATGTGTGTAGACGGTCACATTTTGAAAATTAAACTAATTTGAAAAAAGAAAATCTATGTTCTATTTGGGGGTGAGTCAAATAGATGCCTTGCTCAAAAGTAATGGGTATGTGAGTAGACGGTCACATTTTGAAAATTTAACTATTTTGAAAAAATATAATCTATGTTCTATATGGGGGTGAGTCAAAAAGATGCCTTGCTCAAATATAATGGATATGGGAGTAGACGGTCACATTTTGAAAATTTAACTAATTTGAAAAAATAAAATTTCTGAAGGAAATATCATATTTCTTATGATTGAAATTTTTAAAGCATTACGAATATCGTTGAGATGATATTTAAAACAATCTCTGTTTTTAAATTGTCTATTACATTCGTTATATTGTATACCATTGTCTTTCAAAATGCATGGAGAAGATCTTTTACACAAGTATTATGTAACCAAACATGTGTGTTTCGTACGATGGTCAAAAGGAGTGTGACATTATTCACAATAGTAATTACATGCAAATGCACTAGTTAAACTTGTAATAACATAAAAATGACCCTCATGAAGTATTAACAACCTTCGTTTTATCATTCAAAAACAAAAATAATACTTCCCTCTTTTCGTATTAATATACTTCAATTTTATAATCACTGAGAAATTTTTGTGTAATTCTTTTATTCCCAAGTTTGTGTCTGATATCAGTGCTTCAGCAATAGTCATTAACTGTCTGTTTAATCGGTTTAGTCTTAATGCAGAATATTCGCAATATTTGTTAACATTTACTTTTGCTACTACAATCGAACATGGTAAACAAAGAGAATTGAATTTTTTATAACCACTATTCTCTTCTCGCACGGCATTCCTCTTCGGTATTATTGAAAATTCCTGGTCTTACGCATCATCGTCCAAGTGGAACCCTTGCTCTTGTACTTTTCATTGAATCAATTATATCATTAAATCATTGTCTATCCAGTCAATTTCATTTACATTATTTGGGGATGAATTGAATTTTGAAGAAACCTAGTTCTATTCATACGATATTTTTTAACATACTTTTCCCTACTCAAAACAAGATATACAGACATTTCAATAAAATAGTACTCATCCAAATACATGAAAGAAGAAATTGAATCTCAAGTTTTCGGTTTCACTATGTATTTTAACTTTTCCAGATTAGGAAAAGAAAAAACTGTACTTTTTAAATGTATTTATGTAATTTTCTTTTTGATATTACTTATACAAAGTTGAACAGCACACAAATTTAACAAGTTTTTATTTATTTCATTGAAAAAAAACTAGTATTTTGAAAATGTAATGAACTTTAATTAAAAATAATGTTGTTACAAACTGGTTTCACGTATTGTGTAATAGATTTTTTTTGTAATAATTTCTTCATTTAAAAATAAATATAATGTATTGTAATAATACTTAGATGTAATTGGATTACTAAAGCTTTGGAGACAATGTCTTAAAAGTAAAAACGGAAGTTTATAAAATTTAATTGTTATATTTTCTTAATTTGAAAAGAAATTGTTTTCTACATATAATAATTCTGTGAAAGCTCAGAATAACGTAGTTTGTAAATAATATAATTTTCTAATATTCTATTAATAAAGTTCAATTATTATACTTATGCATTCTAATAGAAAGAATACAATTATTAGTATTTTTACAAATATGGTATTTTGATATTAAAAGTAAATTTGTAAACTCTTTTGCATAAGAAGAATAACACGAACATGGCTACAACTAAGGCAGGAATCCTCTGTTAAAGGTATAGGATGACCTGTAAGAACTTATTTCATGTCATTTTAAAATGGTAAATAGATTATAAGTTTCGGAACTGACTTTTTATACTCTTTTCCATAAGAAGAATATATTTTTCCCCTGGTGAAAAACCAACTGTGTTCGCCAATTCAAATCATAACAGTAATAATATAAACATACATTGTAAAATGAAGTGAACAGTTAATATCAATAAGTTTTGACCTATGGCTTAATCTAGTGAACATTACATTTTAGTTTGGTTTATGGTAGAACATCAATAGAAATATAGCAGCATTCATTCCATGTTCACTATCATTCCATGCAACAAAACAATTTACAATTGGATATTTGAATTTAGTAAAATATCAACTTGTCAAAAATTTAAATATGACAAAACATGCGCTAAGCATGTCTAGATTCATCTCTGAGAAGCACTGTACATCTAGGTGACAGTGATTTTGAGTGCAGGTGTTCTAAACTAACCACATAGTTAACATATGCTGCAAACAAATCTTTTTAAAGGCCTAGTTCTAAATAAAATGTATTTGATTATAGAAAATATAATATTGTCATCTTGTGTGACAATCTAAATTAAAGATAAAGGCCATTTAAACTTTTAGGTCAAACAGTGTCTGAAATGATGTATGCATAATTTCAGAATGAAATAGAAATGGATTCTCATTAAAAAAATATTTTCCTGAACCCATCTTCACGTGAGCTACAAGTTTTTAAAACTCTTACAAAAAAAAAATTAATATGACCTGTTATAGACTAAACTTGAAATCTTTTGTACATCCATGTCTTGTGGTATATAACAAAATAAAATATGATTTTACCTATCCTTAAATATTAGGCCATAGTTTAGACAGACATTATTTCAAATTAAATAATAAATTAAAACTTACCTGTGAGATAGTTAAAGCACTAATGAAAGCAAATCTAGCAAAACAATGTCTGCTTCAACATTATTAAGTTTCCATAACGATTGTGAAAACATATTTACTAAATGTAGATTCAAGGCTATAGTTCTATACTTAAAACTTTTCCTCGAAAAGTATCCCTTCAAGGCCTGTTCTTTCCATACCCTCAATTTGTAAACAGCGTTCTATTGTCAGAACAGAATACTAAAACAGTAAGAACTCTAAATATGTAAACAAGTACCTCACATTTTTTCACAGCCCTAAATCAGAATAAACACACGTAGAGGTACTCACGGGTACACACAAGCATTTTGAATTTAACATTAGTTATAAAACGTTCATCTATATTTGTTATACTGTTACTGATAGATATTAATTTTATGCAATGTTATTCTCGATGCTTGTCTTGCTATACTATTATTTTGTGCAACCATGACCTGATCTTTCGCTAAGTGTATATTTAGTTGACCTCGCCGTTACGCAAAAAAAATTGTAATAAGATAATCTTGTGCTCATTTATTAATAATTTTGTTGACAAAGACGATCCGAGCAATTAAACAAACGATTGGAAGAACACTGGTTCGATGATTTTTGACATCATCAGGTTAATTATATTGAGCAAGGGGTTAAGACCAATAACCGGAAGGTACGAATACGACGATATTTCGTCATCAGGTTAATTTGATTAAAAAGGGTTGAAGAAGAGGTTAATTTTAATGACCTAACAGTTTTAACACACTTCACGCCTAAAGGCATGATTTTGTCAACAAAAGCTATTAAGCTAATGTCAGGAAGTAAACAAGTTCATACAGTACTAACATGTCTGTTGATTTTGTAAAGAAAGGGTTAAGGAAAACGTTAAGAAAGAGTTGATGAAATGGTTAAGATTATTGATATAATTTTTAACATACATCATGCCTAAAGGTATAATTTTGTAAAAAAAAGAAGTGAAGAATAAAGTGAAAACTGAAGTTTATTATATTTATTTGTTATATTATTTTAAATTTTTATTTTTCTCCTCATTTCATTGAAATAAATAAAATGTACTTTCTTTCATTTTAAAAATAATATCGTAAATTTGATTCACGTAATGTGTTGAGTTATTTGTATCAATTTAATATAAATAAATATATAATATATAACTGAATTATTAAACCTTTGAAGTTAATGTGCAGAAAGTAAAAAACTTTAGTGTATTATATAATTATTTGTTATAATATCTTAAATTGTAAAGAAGCTGTTGTATACAATTCTTAATTCTGTGAAAGTTCTCTATTACGTTGATTGTAACGTTTAAATGTAACAGAGAGAAATTCAAAAGGTTCTGGATCAAGTGAAATAATCTGATTTACTAAATTGAACATTCTGTATTATGTGTTTAGAAAAATAAATAAATTTTAAATTAAAAAAGTATTTATTCTTATACTTCCATCCATTACCGAAATTAACAGCATCGAAACTAATTGACTTAGTACAAACATTTATTCAGGGTACGAAACAGGTTGAGACCAATAACCTAGCACACATCACGCATAAAGACAGGAAGCATTGGGCACACAAGGTACGAATACGACTTTTTTTTGACATCATCAGGTCAATTTGGTTAAGGAATGGTGGCCTCCGTATAGATCACCAACCCTTCCTCAACCCTTTCATTGACTTAGCATGAAACAACAAATAGCAACTAATTAATGCAGCTTATAAACATATTTTATATAAGTTTAAACATTTGTTACAGATTGATTTTATATTGTCAATATGCAACATTAGAAATTGCTAATATTGTGTTTAACCTTTGTAGGCTATATATTTTTCAATGAAAACCTGTTAACTTTAGAATTTAAACTGACAAAATTAATGTAAATGAAAATACTTTGAAAATACAAAGCATTATTTTATTTATTAGTTTAAAATTATTGCTTGATAAATTGCTACTAGCTAAGAAATACTCTTAAATTGTCAACACCTTTTTTATCACATAATTGAAAAAACATTATTTCATGCAAATTGTTCGAAAAGGCCATAAGAATTATTTAATACTAATTTTCTTTATAAACAACAATCAATATAAAATATTTCTTTTACACTAAGAATATGAACATATAACATGTAATATATTTTTCAGCTGATAATACTTTCGTAAAGTTTCGTATCAACAAAAGTTCAGAATCACGTATTTTGTAAATAATTGACTTTTCTTAAATTCTATTTATAAAGTTCAATTTCTTTAATTAAAAAAATATAATACTATATATTCTAATTGAATGAATAAAACTTATTGACCATTTAATTTATACTTAGATATTATTGTAACATACTCCTGTGTTATGTGTTTTACTTGCAAATAATTTCATTTATATTTTCGTGTTGAAATATCAGTGTTTATACACAGTATATAGCTTACTGTCTTTTAAACGAGAATATATTTCATATAACGAGCCAAACGTCTATTATGTGTTTTAGAAAAATAAATAAAATAATAAAAAATCTACAATATTCTATTTAAATTCATTTGATTTATAAGAATTATAAATAATAAAGAATTAACGAAACCAAATCAAAAATAATTAAGCTTGGAAGTAAACAAGTTCATACAGTACTAGCATGTTGATTACATCACGCCTAAAGACATTATTTTCTCAAGACAGGACTCACAAGGTACGACTATTTTTGACATCATCAGGTCAATTGAGTTAAGAAAAAGCTGAGACCAATAACCTATCTCAACCCTTTCATTTAACCCTTTCAACCCTTTCATTTAACCCTTTCAACCCTTTCATTTAACCCTCTCAACCCTTTCGTTAAAACCCGTTCATTTAACCCTTTCAACCCTTTCATTTAACCCTTTCAAACCCTTTCAACCCTTGAGAAAGGATTGAGATCAATGACCTCCAAACTATCATGCAAGAAGACTAACGACAATAGTCGTTTGGTCATATAGCACAAATAAAAGCGCCTCTGTTGTTTGGACAAGTTAGCCGAGAGGCTAGCGTCGATGGCTCTGAACACAAACATACGGGGTTCGAATACGGCTTAGGTAAAACGATTTTTTTCAGAAACGACGGCACCAGATAAGTGTTGAAGGGGTTAAGAGTTAAGAGAAAAGGGGTTAGGTGAAAGTGTTAAGGAAAAGGGTTAAAAAGAAAGGGTTAAATGGAAGAGTTAAATGAAAGGGTTAATGACGTGAGCTAATGACCGCCTGAAGGCTGGGTTTTCCCACGACTCAAGTGGCCCATCTCAACAATCGCCAACTCTACTATCCTATGCTAGCTAGAAGAAACAAACTAACACTCAATTTTTTTGAGCGGTACAAGAGGACATATAGTTATCGCTGGACAAATTACAGGCACGCGACCGAAAGGCTAAAACCCCAAAAAACCTCACTATCAACGTAAAACGATCTCCTAAATAAATACAACATTCAGCCAGGAGTACCAGCTAAACCGGTTCAACACTTGACTTTTAATAACGTACGATCAGCTAATCTAAAGTTACAAAACCACAATACCTCAAAAAGTCAATCAAATCCCTCAGAGCTGAGGGCAGCAGCGGCAACTATTAATTCCAACTTCCCGCCAAATGACTGGCTACACATCTACACAAATGGATTGTCAGCAAGCGGTGGAACAGGAGCTGGTTTCCACAGCCGACTATTCGAAGGGGCTGTGGCCGTTGGCAGTAATCAAAGCAATTATGATGGGGAAGTTGAAGCTATATTGGCAGCATTCATTGGACTTTCAAAAATATAAGGCTGTATTTCTTGTGGACTCCATGGCCGCAATACAGAGTGTCACTAGCAACAGACAAGTGGAATGCCACCGAACACTGTCCTGTAGAAAACAACTAGACTCCCTTCAGGAAAAGGGTTGGCAAATTCACTTTCAGTGGGTGCCAAGTCATGTCAATATAGAAGGGAACGAGAAAGCCGACACTCTCGCCAAACAGGGAGCCGCTTTACCACAGCCACTTACCTCAACCTCTTTTCAATCAGTGAAAATACAGATAAACTCAGCTTTAAATCGCAGCATGAGAGAAAACTTAATCAAGGCATCTCACAACAGAAGCTGGGCTACACTCGTCACCGAAGGACCAATAAACCGTAGCCTTTCCCGCCGCACAGGTGTAGCACTGTTCCGCCTGGCTACTGGCCACGACTACCTTGCGGCACACCTCCACAATATTCATGTCCTCTAATCGCCGGATTGCGTGTTGTGCGGAAACGGAACCATGGATGTAGATCACCTCCTCACATGCACTTCCTTGGGCTACGTCCAGCCAGACGAAGAGGACAATGAGGGAAGTCTCTTTCGATTGTACTGGTCAGTGCGCCACCAAATGGCCCAACAGCCGAGGGTGGGCGTTGGCTAAAAGAAAATTGTTTCACTACTGCCTCACGTTTATATCTGTTGTGCGTTGTTGCGTACAAAACCATGCGACGTCGGGCAACAAGGCCCTCTTAATGGACGTGGCTTCAATTACTTCTTGACGCTTATATCTGTCGTGCGTTGTCGCGTACGAAACCATGTGACGTAGCCGCAACTTTAGAACGAGAGGCCTAAAGTAAGATGACTCAGTGCAGGACGGGTTTTTGAATGAGTTGAGAATGAGAGGACGGGTTTTTAAATGAGAGAAGACGACTGCTCCCCCTCGTAAGAGGAAGTACCGCAACACCTAGTACAGGGAGGATCTCGCTGCTGTGTCTACCGGCTGGGAGAGAGTCTTCCCGCCGCCGTCGGCCGAAGACCAAGTCGGCCCGTGTCGAGGAGTTGAAGAAGAAGTATTTCTTCTGGGACTCCGAGGAAGCTAACGACACCTGTACTGAGTTGATCCCGGACGACGAGCTCACGACATCGTTTAAGGAAATTACTGAGCTCGTTCTAGCTCCGGGAGTCTGCGTCCAGGACAAAGGTTTCGCAGAAGACCACATCTAACTCTACAAAGACCTTATGAGAGACGATGTGGAATAAGAGCTCAGGACTAAACGCCGGTGGCGCAACAAGCAGCGGGCATGGCGAAGGCGACGACGGAAAGAAGCTGAAGCAGCCTCCCTAGTAAATTAAGTATTTTTGTATTTCAATAAATTGTATTTTTTCCAAATTGTTTCTAAGATGTATTTTGTTTTTGTTTGTAAAAATGTTTTGAATAAAATTCCCTCAATCTAAATGACTAAATAATCTCTTTCATGGAAGAATAAGGGATGGACAAGTGCAAACATTTGAAACATATTGTAGGACTTTCGGACTTAGCATTTTTAACACATATTTTCCGTCACATCAATAAATTGAACCTCAAACTCCAGGGAAGATATCAATTACTCCTGATATTTCGGGTCATACCAGGGGTTTCAAATTGCAATTTAATCTATTTTCCAAACCACTGATCAAGAAAGACTTGACTCATTTTCCAAGACTAAAAACTATTGCAGTTAGGGGAGGCAAACTTAAAAGCTATGGGAAAAAGTGGAAACGCCTTCATGAATAATTTGGGCGAAAATCCCAAAACTTTAAAGTTATCGAACAGGACCTGGAAAATTTTAGCATGCCTTTTATTTGGGATTATCACTCAGTCAAACCAGAATTGCAGCTCGAACTAACTGAGTTGCGCTATAACACCGAATTGAAGCAACTGTTTCTCAGCGTTTCTAAAACTGAGTTCTACAAGGCCCTGGCGAAATAAAAAATCCCAATTCTAAAACGTCACGTTCGGAATACAATCGCGATGTTTGCCTCTCTCTGCATCTGTGAGCTGGTGTTTTATACAATGAAACTCCGCAAAAACAGCATTAAAACCCGATGACTGACCACTATTTAGCTTCACTATTGCCAATCAGCTCATCACAGTTTCTACCAGAATATGAACACAGGGGTTCCCAAACTTTTGGGTCCACACCCCCTCCTCTTGAGATGAAATCCTCCCACGCTCCCCCTTAACTTAAGACTATAAATAAATGGTATTGGCTTATGAAAAAGAATCATATATATATATATATATATATATATATATATATATATTTGTAGATTATGCAACACTGTTTTCTTGTATACACTTATCACTTTCACTTATGTACTTAAACAAGAATCTTACTTGGTATTTATGCGAGTACTTTCAAAGACTGGTTTTGTCTCCATCCTCGGACTTGCCTTCATGCCCCCCTCCTAAGGGTAGCGTGCCACCTAGTTTGGGAACCATTATTTTAAAAGCTCAGTCAGTTTCACCTGTCAGATACACCTTCATACGTTTCTAGTGAATCGCCAATTTTTGTAACTTTTTTTACCATTGAAGCATATACGTTGTGTGTGATATAGAAAAAAAAAATTAAGCTTATCACTTATAAAAATTGGTTTTGTTCAATTCTTTTCTGCCCGCCTTGGTTTTTTACTATTTTATCTGGCCCTCCCCTCAAAACGTTTGCCCATCGCAGCGATGGGTATCTTTAAATGCTAAGCACTTGAAAATATCTTTAAAAACACTTCAATACTAATTAGATTCCATAATGCATCTTTAAGTTGTCACTTGAAATAACTAGTAAAACGTTTTTTGAAACGATGCAATTATTGGCTTAAAGGTAGAAGGTTAATATAAAAGATGTTAGTTCACAAAAAAATTTATTTAAAGGAACCTATTTAATTTACTGAACTTCAGTCTAAACTATAAAAGTACCAAACTCCCTGTAACCCCTATAAAATTTTTATTAAGATATTATTAGTCTTATAATAAAAGGTGGATTAGTCTAAACAATAGTAGTTCACGTCTTGGCTTAGATGTGAAGGTGCGCGCGCAGCTATGATTGGGAATGCAAGTGGACGACATAATATTATACATTTTAAAACGATATATTGTTGTGTAACTGTGATATTTGGCGAGAAAATAATTTGTCAAATTACTGATAGTTTTTTTTTCACCTTACGCGAACTAAATAATATTGTAAATAAAAATATTAGAAGTAATGTGCAAAGGTTAACAAATCCTGAAAATCCTGAGCGATCGTTAAGTGCTAATCATCATCGATCCATTAAAAAAATCCTAATCCTTTTTGAAAAGAATTGTAATGACAAGGTTTTACATATAACGTATTAATGCTTACTTAATATTAGTAGCGCCACCGTGCAGGCATGACGCATGCGCTGTGCGACACTAACACCTTACTCTCTAGGCATTGATTGGAGATACCGACTCGTAGTCCGGGGCGGCCACTTACGCATGTGTGCTGACCTAAAATTATTAGAACTAGATTTACTAATACAGTTTTTGAGGTGAGTTTTTAATTTAATATTTTTGTTATCATGTTTAGTATTATAATTTTGTGCCAACCTTGAACATAGGAATACATTATATTTAAAATAGAACATGAAACGATCTAGGTGTTTACCGTAAAACAAAACTGATATTTTTTTACATTCTTTCAAAAAAGCAGAATCGAAATTTCGATTGATTTTTTGTTTCAGTTGACATTTTTTTAATGGATTGGCCTAGTCAATACTTTCGCCATGTACTTTAACAATTCCAGGCCTAGACATTTTTATTACAATTATATATTTTCTTTTCATAGTAGTATAACTAAAATATAAGGTTTTGTACTATTTTAATTTAAGTATTTCTATTTTACTGAAAGATACAAGACACAACCAGATTAGCGTTCATTAGGCTTTAAATGTCAGTTGAAGTTATCTCAAGGGGCAAGCAGCTGAGAATATCGATTATAGCCTCAGTATTAAACAACACGAACTAACCTCTGGCAATGGGACCTACTGTGATATTTCACCATATACTTTCAAATCGGTCGCAGATAGTTTCATTTATAGTAAAAGGGATATCATCTCGGGCAGCGAGCAGAAATTATATTAGTCTTAGATTCGTGATATATTTTAGAACAATGGCAACTTCCTACACATCTATAAGGAAATAATTTCTGTTTAGTAACAAATGAATATACAAAACATTAGGGGTGGTTTCAAAGCCTTAAAAACACATTATTTACTGTCTTAGAAAAACTTCACAAGGCCAAGGCAATGAATTTAATTTCAAGTACAGAAATAGGTCTATGGCTATTGGAAAGCATTTTGCACGTATTAATAAATAACTTACTGCATTTGTTTAACCTGATGGAATTATAATTCCCCGAATTTATTAAAATCTAGTAGTAATAGATTTATAATCTGGTTTAAGAAACACATCTATACATTTTATGTAGACACAGTCGTAGTTTCTATTCATTGTTAGTAAAGTGAAATAATTCAATATTACTTAATGGCCGTCTCCTTTAACCAAAATGTAATTGTTACTATATTATTATTGCATATTATTATTGTTAATTAAATATAACTGTTATATATATATATATATATATATATATATATATATATAT
>JBAIZL010000002.1:237733642-237736142 GCA_036971475.1 Prosapia bicincta
ATTTATGTTCACCAAAGCAGGAACTGACTTTAAACAACTTTTGTCTATATTACGTTTTTTATACAGTGATTGTGAGTTACTGTATTATATTTATTATAATAAATTTAATTATATTTATT
The DNA here is from genome assembly GCA_036971475.1 of Prosapia bicincta. Lineage (NCBI taxonomy): Eukaryota > Metazoa > Arthropoda > Insecta > Hemiptera > Cercopidae > Prosapia > Prosapia bicincta. The sequence goes on from JBAIZL010000002.1 coordinate 237,733,762, forward strand.
ATAATATATTATTATAATTATTATATAGTTATATTATACTATTATAATTTTAATTATTAATTTTATAATATAATTATAATTAATTATAATATAATAATTAATTAATGTTTTATTATATTATATTATAATTGTTATTGACGTTATTCTTCAGCCAACAATACCTGCTCAAAAGAAAATGTCAAGCATTTAACTAGTTATTAGTAGTTATTTACATAGTAGTTTATAGTAGTAAACTAGTTATATTTATTAAATAGTTAAAATAATAAATACTAACTATGTGTAAACTAATACAGCAGCCTAATAATTTTCTAGGCAAAAATATGTTTTATAATATTTATTGTATTAAAAAAAAACAGCAGCAAATTTGTATCACTTCTTATATAAGAACGTCATGTAGGCCTAGGTTGTAAAAATAATTGAACTCATATGCCACGCAGTTTCAAATAAACATAATTTCTAATAAAATATAACAAAGCTTTTTTATTTACTTATTTATTTTTTGTTTTAGCTTTGTAAGATTACTTTTAATAGAATATAATGTTTTATTAATCTTTTAGCTTCTTCTTTTCTTTTGCTTAGCGATTCGCCTATAAATTATAAAACATAGAAATTACCATTAAAACACTTGAACATATGTTATTATGTTACACTTGCCTATATTAGTACTTACTTTTTTATTATTGAGGGCGGCCGTTTCGGGAGATGTGTTTCATTGTCAACTCAGACCGTAACTGACCTCTTGGTTGTTTTAAGTTAGGTGGGGTAGGATATTAGGCGTATTTTATAGAGTATTGGGGTTATGTTGTCGAAAAGTGTATGTGAGTTATAATGCGATTGTAACTACAACCATATTAATAATAGTACAACGATATATACATTAAATTGTATATAAACCTCAACTACACAAACATAACATTAAACCTAAGAATTCTATGCAAACAAAACAAAAATATAACCAGCACTAAACAACCGAGCAGTATGAAATATACAAACATTTCAAACTACATCCAACACACGTTACACAACGTGTTACACCCAACACTAATTACTTAACGCCCAATTACATTATATAGGTATTTCCAGTTCAGCTAGCATTTAGCCTTGAGGCGGCACAATAGGCCGGGGGTGAGTGGAGGTTAGGCAAAGACCATTCTGCAAATATTTCTGTTGACTCACAATGCTGAGGTGTATTAAGTTTAAGGTGTATTATATTTTTTTATTATACTATATTTATATATTATATGGCTTTATAAAGTACTGTAAATATGATTTGTGTTGAGACACAACAAAAGCCAAGAGTCTACAGTTTGTGATTTGTTATATTTAAATATTCTATTGCTATTTATTATGATTGTGATTATAATTATAAATGTTATGTATATATTATAAAATAAAAAAAGCCGAGAGGCCGCTATAAATATTGTTTGGGGAATTCAATATTCGTCGATTCGGTCAGGGTTATCGTTTTCTAAGAAAATAGGTAAGCACAACATTATTACACCATTATTTTTTATAACAATTTTATAAAAGTGTTTACAGATCCAACAAACTGTTAACGGATGTAGACGTACATCACTTATAGTATTTCGTATTTCATCTACTGGAGCGCTTTCACGATGATCGCGAGGACAATTAACGCAACCCGCATGACGGTAGACAATGTTTTTACTTAGGATAGTACAGAATTTCTACCGATAGGTCAAGTGCCAGCTGAGCTAGAAGTACCTATACTTCAACATTATAACCGCCAATAATCTTTAAAATTACACTTAATATCCCTATCCTGCCCAAACGTAAAATAACCAAGATGTCAGTTACGGTCTGAGTTGACAATGAGGCACACCTCTTGAAATGGCCGCACTCAATATTAAAAAACGTAAATGCTACTATATGGAAGTGTAAAATACTTATATATGTTGAAGTGTTTATAGATAAAAACTAGTAGCTCAAGTAACGATGTTATCAATTTATAGAAGCTACTATTTTTCAACCAGGCGTTCCCCGGGTAACGCAGCTGTAACATACCTTCTTATCCCACCTTCAATAAATTCCCCCATCTAGTCACGGATGTATCCCTTATGAAAAAGGCTGTTTTTCTCTGAGAAAACAATTTCGCTCGCTTTTATAGAAATTTCAAACAAGCTATAGATTTATATGTAATAGATTTCTTTGTAAGTAAAAAAATCCATGGTTTAGTTTTCCATCACGATCGGCGAAACGTTCAAGTTAGAATGTAACAAATTAACGATTTCTAACAAATCATACACAATAAGTGAATAATCATGCACAATAATTAGACACCGATGAACGTAGGCTGGGACGATCGATAATGTTATATCTCAGTACGTTTATAAATTTTTTAAATTTATAATTTCGATAAA